>JAPMNZ010820295.1:0-18133 GCA_029875035.1 Pomatoschistus microps | reverse complement strand
TCCATTGGTTCGGAGGAACATGGTACTTTAGAACTTGTGAAAAAAAGGAAAAAGAAAACATAAAATATAAATATAATATTCATGCAATTATAAACAATACATTCATACAATACATACATTCTACAGTAACACTGAAAACCAGCCTAAATCCAAATCTTTCTGGTTGAAGTCAAATCACTCATACAGTATATGCTGACAAATGTGTTATTATATGCTGTAATATATCCATATGAGTTTTGACACGTGTTCCATATTGGCTTTATTATAATCCATGTTTTAGATAGATGTGCATCAAAAATAGTTTTACCTTAAATTTGCTCTCACTGAAGGAGTCGCTGACGGTCTGTTGTACTGCTCCTGATAGGCTTTATGTTTCTTTCCTCCAACGACTTCTGGATTTTGTAAACTCCTCTTGGCTTTTGTCTTGCCCTTCTCTCCTGTTGCGGGTGCTATTGTGCAGGGATGACTCTGCTTCTGTTCATAGGATCTGGAAATAGGGGTCGTTCTGCTGCTCTGAGACGGTGACAGCGTTTGTGTGCGTGTAAACACTCCCACTACCTGCCTCTTGGGGTTGAAATGGGCGGCTGACGCTTGATTTAAACTAACCGCGTTCTGACCGGATTCCAGGGTCTGGGTTTTGTTGACGGCCTGAGCAAGCGAGTGTATTTGGACAGTACCGCCTTCGGTCTCTGCTTTGCTCATGCTGATGCTTTGATGAGAGGGCAGGACACAGAGGCTGCTGGCTATAGATGTTTGAACAGGAACATTAATGGGGCCTCCACCTGGTTGGAGGACAACAGGTTGATCTGACAAGCCCAAACCATGGGGACCAGCCTTGAATAATAGGCTACTTATTGGGCCTGTGATGCCAGAGGAGCTTAAGACAGGAGTGGACAAAGAGACTGAGCCTGGTCCAAGTACTCCGCTGGGAGGCACAGACACAACATTTAACACTGACTGACTTGGGCTCAGACTAGACACTGTACACGGCAAAAGATGAGCTGAGGAATCATGTCCGATAATTCCAGATTGAGTGGAGGCAATTCTCTGCTGAAGAAGACTGGGATCGAGGTACATCACTCCTCCGGGTTTAGGTCGTTTGATTATGTTGGGGACTTTACGCTGCGATGCTGAAAGGGCATTCACTTCAACAAGACCAGTAGGTTGGCCCTGAATGCTGGTAATCTGTGATGAGGAGAAATTTATGAGAGTCATATTTGGGGGGCCTACATCAGAGCGCGCCAAAGAAGGCTGACTTCGAGATCGGGACAGTTTTTTGCTCTTTCTTGGCTGGAGGCGGGATATTGGTCTTTTCTTGCCATGACCCGAAGGGAGAATAGATGAAGAGGTTATTGTGGAGGGACTAGAAACGATAGTGAGGTTTGGACAAAATTCACGGGGTCGACCAGCTTCTGAAACGAGAAACTGGGATTGATCTTGAGGCTGTGAGGACAACCCAATGAGCAGACCTGATGTGGTACTTGGGATTCCTGTTGAAAAGCCAGTCTGAGTAGCGCCTGTGAAAGTGTGAATCTGAGTGGGATGAGCCACTGTACTTAGAACCTTTCCTGTAGCAGGAAATATTTGCTGACCAGGGGTTAGAGTAGTATTTAGACCAGTTGTCAAAGTCATGGAGCTTAACACTGCAGGGGAACCCGTTTCCATTACTCCTGTAGCACTGATCTTTTGAGTAACTCCATTTGGCACAGTTTGAAGGACATATAAGGGCTGAAATTGTTGATTAACCACAATAAGCTTATCTGGGCCAGTTTTGATGACTGCAGGGCTTGAAACTTGAGGCGGTCCGGTGACAGTAACTGGGCTAGGGCTGCATGTTACAGGGAGAAATTTCTGACCCTTAAGTGAGATAGATGGAGAACTTGGTAGACTTGGAGTTCCAGCAGCTCGAGGAACATCAGGGGTCACAGTAGTTTCTACTGCCTGGCCTATAGCAGGACTAGGAATAAACTGCTCCGGGGTCATGTGTCCTTCAGTCACATCTTGATTTCCCAAAGAAGTCGTGTTGTGCTGATTTTCGTCTCTTTTCTTGTGGCTAATTTTGCGTTCTCTGATGGCTTCAGAGTCTGTGGTTAAGTTCAGCATGCTGCGGTCTGAAGGGTCAGCTATGAGACTGCCAGCAGTGTGGTTCTGACTGGCGCTTACTGTTGGACTGCGAGTGGTAAGGACAGACAAGTCAGAGGGAAGCTCCAAGGGCAGGTACGGTTCCTCCACGGACATGGAGTTGTTTACACTACTCTCCACTCCACTTCCACTTTCAGAACTGGACAGCGGCTGTGAAAAGTCATCAAAGAGAATGTCTTTGCGTCTGTTGACATCTACTCCTACAAAGCCCTCATCAAGCAGTAGTTCTGATGAGGAAGACTCAGCCTGTTGGCCCAAAGTCTGCATGGACAAAGAGGGTGTGTTGAGAACAAACTCCATTATGTCAGATGGTAAAATGTTACCACAGTCATCGCTGTTGTTGTTGTCGGAGTCAGACTTGAGCAGATCGGTGCTGAGGGATAGCTGGGCATCAAGAGGATCCTGGCTTTGTGCCTGAGACTTTCCAACATGAGGAAGACAGTTTTCCTTCTGGTGTTTCCTGCCTTCTCGTGTGTTTCCACCCCCTGGACCACCACTGTTCTCAGAATCTTTGTTGGAAGGGTGTGAGTCCATCTTGTCAGAGTGCCTTTCCCTTGTCCTTCTCTTGGGGGTGTTCTTAGGTGGAGTGGAGGTGGCTATGGTATTTGTTGTGCTGGTAGTGCAAATGCTTGTGTCACTCTCGGATCCATCGTCAACACCATCCAGCTGACCAATATGCTGCTGTCCCAAGGACCTGTAAACAAAATAAACCATCACTATTAATATACATTCATCAACATATATTTAATACAAATTTTGGATTTTACTACTGTACTTACAATTCACTTAGCAGATCCTCCTCAGAGTCCGCTTGCCTTTTCTGTTGCTCCTCATCTTTTAAAAAGCGCTGAAGTTGGGACTCTTGCCCGAGGCATTGGTCTATCCCTTCTATAGATGGGAGACCCTCCCCAGGATTAATGATTGTCCGAGTGAAGTTGTAGTAATATGGGTTATGGCTACCATCATCTTCACCACTATCACCAGATGAAGAAGATGAACTTATATCATCTGCTCCATCCACTTGCCCTTCAGCAGACTTCTTTCGAACTCCTGATCTTTTCTTGACCATTGACCCAGCTACCTCCTCACTGCCGTAGAAATGAAGATCTTCTTCACCATAAGAGCGAACTCCATAAAAAGGTGTGAGACCAAAAAACATGTTTGAGCGGGCACGTGCACTGCGGCGAGGATAACGTCTCTTTGCTGAGCCTGACCCATCACTGTCATCATCATGTTTGTCATCTAAGCTCCGATGGTCATCATCCTGCCCTTCTGGGTCGTCCTCTGTGAGAAGGCCTTGAGAATACCCTCTTGGTAGAGACACTTCTGCAGCGTGAGGTTGTGTGTCTGACTCTGAACTGTCACTGTTAGCGGAGGGTGAGGAGAAGTGAATCTCCCTGCCGCCTCCCTGACCAGGAGGTAAGACTGAAGAGGCAGTGACTGTGCTATGACACGAAGGAGAAATCCCATCAAGTGTGTTTGTACTGTTAGGGTTGCTTGGCATTGATGCAGATGATTTATCTCTTACAGATAGCTGGTTATTTGTGTTGTGTTTGGGTTGTAACTTTTCCACGGTTAAGCTTGTTTGTCCAATTTTTTTTGAATGATCAGGGATTACCATTTTATCAGACTCTGTAAGCATCTGTCTGCTTTTTGAAAACGATTTATCTTCTTTCAAGTCTTGAGTTTTGCTTTGTCCTTTGGTGTGGTTTTGGGTCACTTGTGGTTTGCCATTTTTGTTGAATTTGTGAGTATCTGCTTTTGTGCTACCTGTAATTTTACTATTAGTGTTGTTTAGAATGGAATAGGCGTCAGTGCCGCTTGTTTGACTTTTGCCTATTTGATCTTTGGACTGTTCTCTGCTGCTTGACCTTTTTACTTTTGGCTGTTTGGAAGAGCTTTGTTTTGAGGTGTCATCATCTGCTGGTGCCTTCGATAACCACAGGGGCTTCAGTGCTGTTGATGGGTTTGGGCTTTGAACGGAATCATTTGATTTTTGTGAACTACTTTTTTGAAATGATGGAGAGCCTGATTTTCCAATATTCTTCTGTACAGCAGCAACCAATATATTTCCAGAGCCACTGGTGCTTCCCTTCCCTGAGTTTGACTTGTCTTTCAGTTGGGCTAAGTCTGATGAGGAGAGAGGTTTGTGACGAGACGATGGGGTTGAGGAAAGTTGCTGGTCATTGCTTTTGTGTTTTTCATGCCTGTCATGTTTGTTATTGTGCTGTCCTGTGACAACTGCTGTACCTGCAGGAGGAGAGGACTGGCCCTGACCTGCAGAGGTCAGTCTGGAGCTCCTAATCTCACCAGCGGATACAAATGGAGATCCATGCTCTTTCCCTGAGTCTTTATACCGTTCTGTGCTTCTGTGGTTTGAGTCTCGAGAGTGAGGTCTACACTTATCAGAGTCACGATTTGATCGTTCTTTACATTGGCTTGAGTCTTTCCCTGATTCCCAACTGTGCTGCCGATGTTTATGAGAGTCTCCTAAACCTTTATCTCTTTTGAGAAAGGCATTTTTATCCACAGACTGGGCTCTAGAAGATGTTTTGTTTTTTTCTGTATCTCTGTTGGTTGAGCCTGTGCTGGGTTGGGTTACCTTTTCAGCGCTTTTAGTCACTTGTCTGTCTTTATCGGAATCTCTGAAGTGGTCTCTGTTTACCGTTCTTCCCCTGTCTGTATCCTTCTGCCTCAACTCTTTGGTCAGACATTTGTGTTGCTCAAGCTCTTTGGCTGATACTTGACCCCGGTCCTTTAGCTGGATATCCTTAGACTTGTTCTTATGAGTGTCCTTAAAGACGTGGTCTCGACTTAACACTCTCACTCTGTCTTTGTTTGTATCTTTAAGTGATTGTTCTCTTGTGTGCTGCCATCTGTTTTTCTCTGTTGAGAACAGACTACTTTTTTCCTCATCCCTGTTTGAAGATTCTTTGCCGGAATGTTTTGCCCTTTCAGGATCCCTGGCAGGAGATGGGATTAGGGGAGGTGGGGACGTTAGCGGTCTTGATATGATGTGTGAAGACACGATCCCTCTTTGTCTGATAAGTGGCTGCGGAGGGGAAAGTGAGGGAGAGCTGTGTCGCCGTGAGTCAACATTTTTAACCGTGGGATTAAGCAGTGAATGCCCTGCTGTCACAACTGGATGGATTTGGGTTTGCGAAGTACCACCTGTAATCACATTGTACAACACAAATCACTCACACAGTAGATGCATAATATTAATAAATTGTATTAATAAATTGGTTTCATATAGCGCTTTTCAGGACACTCAAAGATGCTTCACATAGCTATAGTTATTTCTACTGTACGTGATAATCATATACACTGACTGTAAAAAAAAACAACATCTAACTGAATGAAAACAAACAAAAGAGTAATTTCTACTATGTTCAATAGTTCTACACAAAAGCATGCAGAGATTGAGTAGCATATATTAGACCATCCAAATATTTGCTTCGTCTAAACCCATTTCAAACCAAATCAAGAGACAATTAGACCAGAGAAAATATGTGATTAATCACAAGTTAACTATGACATATGCAATAATCCGATAAACCCTTTTAATCGTTTGACAGCACTAATATATATATAATCCTGTCTCTAGAGTATGAGTTAATAGGTCGCTAAATTTCAGCTTAATCCCTTTCAGCTTAATCCCTTTCAGCTTCAAAATTGTAAATTGGTCTTGACATTTCTTGTAAACAAATGACCTGAGAAAATAATACAACAAAACAGGAATATTCCAACTGGAATGTCCAAACTTTCACACCCCACTGCAAAATCGGACAAAATACCTGAAGAAATCAAAGGTCGAGGCCCGGCCGGAGGGTAACTTGGGTGGCGATTTCTAGTGTAAACCCTGAGTTTAGGGGCGCATGAGGGTGAAAGTGTGTCAGAACGTCTTGGGGACTCAAATGGATCTGGAAAATCTGTAATTTTTTTAAAGAATAAAATAACTTACTTACGGCTCAAATGTAAAAAAGATAACGTACTGATAAACGATGGATTTACCTGCTACAGGAGAGGGGCTGTGTGCTATTGTGAGATTGTGTTCAGGCGCCATGGAGCTTCTCGGATCACACTCTGACACTGCAGGATGACAAACCAGGATCCTACAGGTGTACACACAGCGCTTCCGTGCATCTATGGTACTCCAATACACTCTTGAGCATCTAAAGAAAAGACAGTTTGTAGAAGTACGGATGGAAAAGTGTGGCCATTCACATTCTGAACATGATCAAATACTATGTGATGCAGCTATTAATAAAAAAGAATAAAAGAAACAAAATTGCAGTGCTGTGGAAATGAATCAAATCTCAAACCACCATTATTCACTTTGGGTAATGGAGAAAAACCGATGGAAACTTAACCAGACACAAGGAGACATTTGATAGTATAAAAGTGTGTTAGGTGTAGATGACCAGCCAAAACAATATGTTGGATGGTGCGCTGTGAAATGTTGTTTTATGAGTTCATTCATCCAGCCATCTCAGGTGATGATGTGTAGAACTCTTATCTAGAGCGCTCCTCTAAACATTGTCACTAAAGCCAATGAGAAGAAGATATAGATAGAGTTTAACAAACAAAATCTTACTGGTAGCCAACTGGAAAAAGCTTTCGTTTGCAGTCTGACAGCTCTGTCAGTTTTCCCAAACAATCAATTGTCATGGAACCTGGAGAAAATGCACATTATAATATTATGACAAAGTTCTTCCATGATTTGACGTATAAATGAATTGAAAGAGAAAATTTTTCTTTTGTTTACCAATTATCATGTGGATATCATCAGGTTCTAGTCCTGACAGCCACTTCTTCTTGAGGCTCATGCTCTCTATGTCCACCAGCACTCTGCGAGTCACAGCAAACCCCGACACAGCCTAAAACACATTAACAAAGAAAAACATTGAATCATTTTATATGCAATTTACGGTTTTATTTTGGCCGAAATGTTCACATACGTGTCCTTTAATCATATCTCTGTGCTTTGAACAATACACTTTCTTGTCCTCCAGGAAGATGCATTGACATTGGCGTGCACACATAAAGTGGTAGTTATTGGAGCAAGATGTAAGGCAGCAGGAAACTGTAGCCCCGGGCCTCTGACATTTCTCACAGCTCTAAATAAAAAACACAAAACACATCGATTAGTCTTTACCGTTCAAAGCGATAATATATTTCATTGTGAGTTACCATTTCCTTTCCTCGATGAACAGCTAAATGAACATTTTTCAGGGAGCCATTATCATCCTCAAACACGTCAGAAGACCAAAGGGCACAGTTGACATGAGTCCATTCGTTCTGTCCAATGTAAAGCAGCCTGCCCCCTTCCTGGGTACAAGACAAATTACAAATGCTTAACAAACGGTAATCAGTGTGTTGTAATCTGACTTCGTTTTCCACCTACATTATTATTCTCATCCCCATACTTCAGGCATAAAGCACATTGTCTATTGTCGCCAATACCAGGTGGAACTGGAGAATCTGGGCTGTCCTCATCTTCTTTAACATAGACAAACACAAACAGACATTAAATTGAGGTAAAAAAATGTATTGAATGTACTCGACATGTATTCTTTTACCAGGTGATAGTGGAAGAGGTCTGATAAGAGACGGATGGACCGGAGGAGATGAGGCTGGATCTGGTCCACTCTGGCTCTGGGGGGACGGAGCTGGAATGATCTTCTTTGTGAAGAGGGGCTGCACTGCTCGAGAAAGTTCCTGTCTCTCCTGCCACTGGGCATAGTTGTGGTCTAACGATGGCGGCAGTACTGCATTTGGGAGGAGGACACTACTGGAAGAAAGTAAAACACATCATCTCAAGAGAACAAGTGTTTTTGCTGTATTAGTGAAAATGTTCTGATTAGTTCAGTGATTCAGAAAACACTATGACTATGAATAAAATCTCCACCAGAATTATTGAATAGTCAACCTCTACTTGATGAATTCAATATCAAGAAATGTATTGTCACATTTACTTTATGTCCCTTAACTGTCTCCTTGGATAGTGCACATTTTAAGTCTCTAATCAATCAAGATGAAACAAAAGCATATCTATGAGCATAGAACATTCTAAAAACGTTTTTGAAAACTCACCTGGCTGAGACTTTTTGTCTTTCCCAGAACCTTGACTCTTTTACTTTGATCCACGGGAAAATGCGATCCATTTGCTAAAGCAACAAAGTCAATATAATTCAGTAAAGCATGCTCTGGTATAATATATCTATACATAATAGTGCTGTCAAACGATTTAAATAAATAAATCGCAATTAATGTCATACATAACTCACGATTAATCGGACATATTTCCCTGTTCTAAATGTCCCTTGATTTGGTTTGAAAATGCAATGGATGAAGCAAAAAGCTTGCACTAGTCCAATTCCCTCCAAAAAGAAAGTATTTGGATTGTCTACTAGAGGCTACTCAATCAGTGAGGGCACCCCTGGCCATACTTTATCAAACCCAAGATCTACTTTTACAGAAGCCCTTGAAGCCAGAGATCTGTCTTGGACTGATGTGGGTGTTTACCATTCAGAATATAGCATGATGCAGATGTGATTCATGAACAAGTAATGACCATGTTTTATTTAATTAAATTTAATTGGCAGGAAGGAAAGAAACACTTATCAGTTTAGAAAGTACACTTTAATCTGCCACAAAGTGTACAGTATGTTCTTGTGTAGTATGCCTCATATAATAAATGCCACTCACTGCTTAGTGTCACATTATGTCAGAAACGCTCACACCTCATTACTGTCTACTTTGACCGTGCACGCACTCGTGGGCGCTCGCCACTTCCTGTTCTTTCTTCTGAGGATGCGCTGTGAGAACGCATGGAGCAGCAATTACGTTTGCAAACATGACTGTAACCGGCTTCTGCTGCGGCACGTAGGAGGTTCACGTCACGAGGCGTGCACACACCAGCAGAGTGCGCAGAGGCGCAGTGGCCAGGCGCACGTCAGTCAAATGACCCACGCATATATTTGCACCTGACCCACTGCTGCTCCTCTGGCCGGTACGGTCTTCTACACTTCTCCTTAGACTTTACAGCAACAGCTGCGGCACTTTTGGGCTTGCGTTAATTGCGCAGTAAAAAAAATTACGCCGTAAAATTAGTTCACGTAAACGCGTTAAACTGACAGCACTAATATATATACGTTCAAATATGTTATACATTAGGTAGTATACACTGTTTGATTTATAGAAAGTTAATAGTTTGAACTCCTTACCCGAATGAAAAAGGCTTTGACCATGCCGTTAGCTTTGCGGCTCTCAAGCTGGCCACCACTACTGTGGATTGATGTCTGAATGATTCTAGCAATATCATCGCCAAACTCCATCTGTGAAACAAGTGCAAGGGGTATAAATGAAGTCATAGATGTATTCTATTACTATTTCATATAAAATGTACAACATTCATTCACGTCACAACATTATTTAGGTATAAACCCTCATTAAAAAGGAGGTGATAGTAAAATGAAACACTGTATTCTTACACTGTCCCCGAATAATGCATGAAACACACTTACCACTGACTTGTAGCAACCCAAATCCATTTTCTTTTCAACCGACTCTAAATCTTGTGGCGAGTCGCTGGGTTCAGAAGTAGCCTCCATGAGAACTGGGGGATCAGGCCCCTCTGGCGATCGACGCGACGGCTGCCTTTCTTCTGTTTCTGGGTTTAACTCTGGAGGTTTTACAGATTGCTGCCACAGATAAGAGTGTTAATACACATACAACTGAACTTTCTTCAGTTATTAAAAAAGAATAAAGACGCGTTTGGCACAGACCTGCCGAAAGCGCAAAAGGTGCATAGATGTATGAGAGTTCAGCAAGGCATTAAGGACAGTTCGAATGCAGCTCTGAAGATTCCTTTCCAGTTCTGTTCGCCACAGGCTTGGACAGCGGTCTGTGCACTTGGTGCATGTGAAGGCAATGCTCTCTGGGAGCTTGGGCAGAAGCTCATACATTTCATCTGGTTGGTAATGAGAAAAAAACAGTCATGAGATCAAGGCAGTAGTAGTTTGAGAACATTATAAAATGTCATCTGGCAAGGATGAATCATTCCAAAAAAAAGAGCAAGAAACTGACCCTGGCCCAAGAAACAAACCCTAACCACAAGCAACATGCTGCTGTGTGAAATTAAATATCTCTTTTGGAAGAAATGGGCTGTTAAGCAGTCCCATTGGTAATGTCTGTCAAGAGGAATGATGTAACACCAATGATAAAGTTACATCACTTCGTCCTGATTGGTGTGGTTTGTATTTGTAAAGAATGATTTTACTTGATGATACAGGAGAAACCAACAAACCTGTCAATTTCTCACACTTGGCGTGAACCCAGAATTGACAATGGCCGCACTGCATCATTCTTCTTCCACAGTCATCATCTTCGTCATAGCACTTATTACACAGAAGGCAGAGTTTCCCTGAAAAAGGTGAATAGAGGTTTAGTGTTAAAAAAGAAATCCTCCAAAGATCTGTGTGACTCTTGCTACGATACAAACCATTTTGTCTTCATTACTGAGCGCGAAGGGCCTGATCAAACACTTTTGATATTTGTATTTTTTAATACAATTTCCAGTATTTGTACTTCACATCGCATGTTTTGTACTATATAAGTCTTTCGAAGTCACTGGCATCCAATATATTTATCTTTTTAACAATAAAATAAATGTGCAGCTACGCTTGTGAAATGACAATAACAAACTCATAAAATGCAAAAGCTGTTCCAGAATGTCCTGTTTTGCGATTTATTAATCAACCGACAGTTATATCTTGGATTAATTTATTAATCCAAGATATAATTGTCCGAATAATGGATTCTCAAAGTAACCGTTGATTCCAGCCCTTGTGAACGGATCACAGATGCATAGAAATTATTTTCATCTACTTTTCCAGAGAAACAACTCCTAGTCCAAATTTTGTTGGAAAACCGATCCACACTTATTCCCAGAATGTAATGAACCTTTTTCCTATTGAGCAGTCCACTGAGGAGTCAAACAAAACAATACAAGGATGAAAGCTAAAGCAAAAGTTGAGCTCACCTTTAAAACTGACTTTGGCACATTCCTGACACATTGAAAAGTCATGTGACCATTGGGCATTCCATGATTTTCCAGGCTTTGTGGCACCACAACTTTTGCAGCACACGCATTTGCTGCAAACCTAAAAATAAATAGACACACAACAGGGATAAATGTCTATTGTGCGAAGGAAAAAATATACTAAAAATTGTGACCTAAAACATACCCAGATTTTTTTCTTTTTGGTGGGTCTGCTCGGGTAGTTGGTACCCAGGCACTCCGGGTGATAGCTGTTACGGCACTTGTCACACTCAAGTAGTGGCTGCTGAAAAGACAAAATCAATCACAAAACAGTTTTACAATTACAGGATTTGAAGATCATCTGTTGGAATAAACAGTACTTCATTAAGTGGTGCTTACTTTAGTTTTGTGGTGTTTGCGTCCACAAGCCTGGCAAAATCTACACCTTCGACAACACCAATTTTCAAACTGCTCTTGATGAGGGCGCTCGGACTCGCCCAAGCAAAAAAGATGGAATGGCTCACAGCACACCTGGCAGTACACAAACTAAGGACACAAAGACATGAGTTCTTGTTCTGTTTCCAAAATGTTGCCAACAATAATCACCACATTATTTGTTTGGATAATAATTGGTCTTATCTACCTCCACATTCCCGCTGCTTGCACACAAGAGGCACAGCACTCTGGGTGTGACTGGTCCAGAGGTGAGCAGGCTGAGGCCTCCTACGTCCCACACTTTATCAACATCATGGTCTCTCTTTAAATCCACTCTGATGCGATGCACTCCGTCGCAAGTTGCTCTGGACTTTGCTGGGCCCCTAGTCGAGGGAGTGCTTAGCCAGTTTAAATTACTGCTGTGGTGTGGCTTAGTGGTCAGTGCCTATACAAAAAACAAAAGGTTAAGAAGGATTATTATTGTAGGCCATTCAATTCTCTCTTTTAATAAACAATACTACTGGTTATTGTTGGGTTCAATGTTGAGAATGCATTCAATTAGGAGTTAGCTTTAAAATGATGTAACAACAGCCGACATTAATCCCTTCCCATCTATGCCCAAGGGTGGCAAGTTTGACACCCCTGGACAAGAGCTTTCGACCTAATCATTTGAAAAATATACATCTTAAACAAGGTGACTACTTCACATGACACATGAGAAATTCAACCAACCAGCGACAGCATAAAATCTGTATGCTGTATATATATAATACTTTTATATATAGTGTTAGTATTAGGAAGTAGGCACAACATATACTTCACAGATTAATATGAAAATAGATTTTTCTCTTTTTATGAACTTGTAATTTGTTATTTCTTCTCTGACAAATATGTTGGAATCTATTCAGTCACTTCTATTTATCTAGTATTTTTATGAGGATATACTGAAAAATATCTGAATGCCCGTCATCGAGCACATTACCTTGTCTTTTGGTCGCTGTTTTGAAAGGTCCGGCCAAGAAATTGAGCTTTTTGTTCGTTTCAAGTCTGTCAAATAAGAGATGTTTTATTATTATTTCCTATTAAAATAAGAGTGGTGGCACGATGGGTACATGCAATTATAATTACCTGAATCTGGTGTAATTGAAGAGGGTAGAATGGGGGACTCCTGCAAGGATTTTCTGGGATCACTTTTGGGAGACTCCTTTTTGGAGAGTGTTTGATTAACAGTTGGACAATTCTTCTGTTGAGCTAATTGAAGCACTGATGTCTTCACTGGAGAGCTTTGGGCTGAAGACGAAGATGAAGATGATGAGGAGGAAGTGGAAGAAGAGGATGAACAGGTTTCTGACTGTATATCCTTGTGTCCCTTTCTACTGAACACACTGGTTAGCTGTTTGACCTCTGAGACAGCAGAGGGCTCTGGAGAGTCTACAGGCAGAGAGCATGTTGTCAAAGGAGAAGATTGTTCTGATGGCTGTCGGAGCTTATCCTCAGAAAGCTTTAAAGGAGGTGTTGCACTCTTTTTACCCAAAGACTCCTCCTTTGGTGATGGATGAGTAGGTTTCATTGTAGACTCAGCATTAGGCTCTTTGACTGTATTGGCAGAATCCTTCTTCTCAGACACCTTGTTCCTTCTTTTCTCTTTTTTGCCTTTCCCTTGTTTCAGCAGGATCTTTGATGGCATCCACTGAAGGTTCTGACACTTTCTCATCCTGGCAAAAGCAGTATATTATCATTACTTTGAAATATTTTTAAAATAATACAATCAAAATATTTTACTCACTTGCAGCATTGCTTTTTGATATTTCGTCCTCCAAATTTGGGCTTGTCAAGACAGTTAGTACATTCACCGCAGTCTTCTGGTACCTGACAGCCTGAGCATTGGCCACAGCGCCGTGAACGCCTTCCTTTTTTAGGGGGAGCATCTTGAATAGGTTTGTGTCTCGTCTCTCGTGGCTTAATTGGTGGAGATTGTGGCTCTGCTTCTTCCGAACCAGCAACAGATGACTTGTCTGTCAAAGAATAAAGAATAAGAGCATTTACATTAGAATATCAATCTGTAACATGGTATTTTAGTATTTTACCATCATTTCCCATGGAAGATAAAATCTTTTCTCTTTCCTCCCAGGGCAAGGCACTAAGTGTGGGCATGTCATCAGGAAACACTGCTCGATTGCGACCGAGGGCCACCGCTGCACGACGACACACATGTTTGATGCGTGGACCACGGACTGAAGTTTCTGATGAATCACTTTCTTGCCCCTGTGCAACATTAAATAAAATAAAGCAACCAGAATGCCAGTCAATATTTCTAATTTATGTTTTGGTCAATTGTATTTATTGTATTTATAGTGTTTAATTACTTAATACAGATAACTTTATAACACATTTGGAAAGAAAATGATATAAAGAAATAACTTACCAATACTTTAGTTGGCTCGGCAAGTTTCATCTTACTCTTCTCGATCTTGAAAAGCTGAGCTTTAGCCTTCTTTAACAGTCCAACCACACGCTTGTCAGTAACAGGTTGTTTTTCCGCTTGTGCCAGAACGGAGGAGATTGGTAGTTGTCTGTTTGGCTGTCCGGAAAGAGTAGTAGCTTGCTGGTTAGAACCATTTTGTTTCTCTTTCTCCTCAATTTCGACCTCTGCCCCTCTTTCAGACTGTCGACCTTTCTTAGAAAAACTGCCTTTACCAACTGATGATTGCATATTGGATTGCACCATGCGGTTTTCTGTTGGAACTGGATCGGAAGTTATATCTATGGTTGCTGACTTTTTGCGTCCAAGAGGTTTTTTTGAAGAAAGAGCTACAACCTCAGAATCTTTTCCATCAACGCTGAAGTGACTGGAAGGTGTACTTGGGGAACAATCCCGGGATGAAACCTTTCCTCTTTTGTCCAAATCCCTCCTGCTTTCTCTATTTTCTTTTTCTTTCTCTCGAATTTTGTCTAAATCTTTTTCTTTAATACTAGAGTCTTGTGGTACTGTCATGCTCCGCTCTTTGCTGCTTTTTACTCCTCTGACTTGGTCCTGTACAGCACTTGGAAAAATGGGAAAGAGTGGGGAAGAAGAGGACAGCGGTGTGTTGACAGCTCCTCTTCTGCTGTCAGGTGTTGCCTGCGCACCAAGACCCATGGTCATCGTGGTGAAGGTGCTGAAGGGGGTTAAGGCACTTGCGGTGAGTGGACTGGCAGACACTCCTGGTATAGAACTAGGATTATTACTAGAAAGGGACTTCTCTATGTTTTTACCCCTTGATGTTTGTCTTCCCATTTGGCTGCTCCTTCTGGTCATTGAGTGAGAAGGGGACCGTAAATGTCCTCGATGTGTGCCAGGTATAAGTCGTCTTTTCCGCCTGATTGTTCGGCTTGAACTTGTGGATGATTGCTGAGGAGACAGTGAGCCAGGACTACTCCCAGAAGATGACTGCAAAGTCACTGACTCAAAGATGCGAGAGTGGGCCTCACTAGGAGTAAAGCGAGGTGCACGAAGCAATGGACTACGCTTCTGAAGTGGTGCGTCAAAACGGGAAGAAGAAGATTGTTGAGTGTGCACATGAGGTTGGAGAGGACCAAAAAGAGTTTTTGCTCCTCCTCCACTGCTTGGTACTGGAAATGTGACTGGCGTAACTCCACCTGTCCCACTTTGTGGTATAATCCCAACGTCTTCTGGGGTTAAAGGTGGAGGGCGGAAGTTGTCAAAGATGGGCTTGCGTATGAGACCCTCCTTGGCATACTTTGCTGATGAAAAGCACTTTTGCTCGGGGTGTGACAGCGAGGTCCAGCGGAAAGTGGGCTCTCGTAAAATTGATCGACTTCGCTTGTCTGCCAATCCAGAGAGTACTGATGCCCCAGCACAGAATGGTGGGATTGAGTGAGAGATCCAGGGTGACTGTGCATGGTGGTCAGTAATAGCAGCAGCGTTGGAGACTGAAGAGGGTAACTGTGGTGGGCTTAGAAGTGGTGGGGGTGGTGGTGAAGAGGAGGAAGATGCTGTGGATGAAGCTTGTTGGACATTCACATGGGCTGATGAGGAGAGCAGGACACCTGTTGGAGGACTGATGATAGGCTTTTTGGGCACGGTTGGTAAAGTCTCTCGGACCCTCTGGCTCTGACTTCCCCGTCCCACCTCCTGTCCTCTATGTCCATGTTTGTTTCTTTCCATCAGACAATGCCCTGGTTCTGGCTCAGAGGGAGGAGAGACCGGCCTGGAGTCAAGCATCTCATTTGTTTCTCTCTGTTCTTGTAAAGAAAGGGAGTTATCCTCAGGTTCTGATAATGCTTGTGTGCCGTCTGAGCCCTGGGATTCACAGGTTGAATCCTCAAGACTGGGACTGCTGGACCTTGAGGACTCTGCAGAAGAGAGCTGAGAGGAATGCTGGGACACTGCACTTGAACCACAAGATGCCGTACTGCTAAATCTCCCATTTGTGGTATCATTTGTGTCATTGTTAACACTTTTAGATTCAGATGGGATTGTGGCAACTACGGTGGGGGGCGGAGGGGGAGGCAGAGACTCCGTAGGAATAGTGACAGTGTTGACAACTGTTGTGGAAGAAACAGGTACAGGTGAAGGAGAGGACACAACTGTGGTCGGTTGCGTACAAGTCACCATGGTACTGGATGATGTTTCTAAACGTGGCATCTTTATTTGAGGTGTTCCAAACCCGCCCTCGTCTTCGATAAAACGTTTGGGAGTTTTTATAATGCGGAGGGAAACTGTGCTAACGACAGGCATAATAAACTGCCTAATATTCTTCACCTGTGTCTTTCTGATTCCAACGTCAATGGAGCTTACCCCACTTCCAGTACTAGCTCCTTTCTCTAAACGCTTTTGTGCCCCTTTTTTAGCTCGTTGGAGGAGTTGTTTTGCGATTGTTGCATCTGTGCGTTTTGAAGAAGGAACTATCCTAACTGGCTTTCTATGTCTTGGGCTTTTTCTGAGTCCTGTAAGTCTGCTGGGTGTGGAAGGTGAAGGCGAAGCTGGAGCATTGGAAGAGTCTTGGTCATTCGAACCATCTTCATTCCTCAGCTGTGAAGCAGAATTACCACGCTTAGAAGCTGCCTCTGCTTTGAGTCGCTCGGCTGAAGGTGGTCGGCCACGTCGGCGTCTGGGTACACCTGACAAAGTCTTGAGCCGTGACTTAAGAGGTGAAAGTTTTGTCTCCCTCAGTCTCTTTGAGTTGCCAGCCCTGGAAAGCTTAGCATCAGTGTCATTAGACTTTTCCTTCTTACCATCTTCCTCTTCTGTATCTAGCTCAGTCTCTGTATGTCTATCATCTGAACCCCAAGATTTCTTATTATTTAATCGAGGACGTCCTCTTCTCTTTTCCCCTGCACCAGGTGGCCTCCCAGGCAGCCTTTTGACCTTTTGAATGGGCTTTTCAAGAGCCTCAGGTTGAGTTTGTGTGGGGGAGGATCGTGAAGAAGTGGAGGGTGAAGAGGATTTCTGGGTGGACACAACTCGTGGGGGGCGACCTCTGGGTTTCCGCTCTTGTATGGGGGTGTCTGTTGAGTACAGTTCAAAAACATTGTTATTACAATATAAACATTAGAGCTGTGCCAAAAATGGAAAAATCACAACAATTTTGATAATTGACACCTCAAATAAAATATTTGAAAAAAAAGAGATCAATCAACATGGGAGAAAAAAACAGACACAAAAGTATACAATACATTTAAAATAAATATTGTTTCAAACACGTCTTGCACATCAATAGGGGGTGGTGCATGCATGTGCCACTGGAAGGAGACACCGGGGAAGACCCTGTACACACTGGAGAAGCCATGTCTCACAGCTGGTCTCGGGATTCCCCGGATAAGCAGGAGGAGTGTGCATGGACAGGGAAGTCTGGATGTCTCTGCTTGACCGCTGACACCACGGCACAGCAACAGAAGAAGAGGAAGAACATGAATGGATGGACAAAAAAAAGTTTGACTACCTGATGAAGCTGTTGAAGGACTGTGTACTCTTTTTTCTTCTGTAATGGATCCAAATCCTCCAAACTCTTCATCCTAGGAGGGAAAAAAAAGTCAAATTAAATGCAAAATACAGGACAAACACTGCAGTAAAGCAAACAGGTAAACAAGAGTATGATGTTCAGAAACAAAAGCAACCTAAAAAAGGTAATAATTATGTATAATGTTTGAGAGTGAATTGACATTCATACAAACAATAGAGCTGAAGTCAACACACAACATTGAAACTCATAACCATTTTTAGCACACTATTGCATATCTTATTTCATAATATTTAGTATATCTCTATAGAAAATGGGCCAGTTTAGCCCTTTTGTGATAACAAACTGTATAAAGATTTGGGGGAAAAGAGAATTAAATAACTACTGTCTATAATGCCAAGAAGCCCATCCTTGTAGCCTGATGATGCTGATAAGATTTTGTATATTTTGGTATTCAAGTAGTCAGATAAAACTCTTGCCATATTAACATACATACATTTTCTATTTTATACAGGGTTTGGATAGGTTATGAGCAGCGGTGTGAGGC
>JAPMNZ010820244.1:0-11205 GCA_029875035.1 Pomatoschistus microps | reverse complement strand
ACACGCACACGCACACGCACACGCACACATACGCATTATCTACAGTAGTGCAAGTCTTAAGACTAGGTTTCCATAAATATGAACTACATTTTTGCAGCTGCCCATATAAGAGCCCATATTCAGATTTGCTTATGTTGCAGTAGCACTACACCGTGTCACTCTATAGAAAAGGACCAGTTAAGATCCTTACCAGCAAGAAAGGTTTATGAATGAATTAACTTCAGCAAATTAAAATGCCACTAGGATGAATGTAGTGCTGACCGAGACAACTTTTTTGTGATTTTGGTCTGTACAAGAATACATTGAATTGTAAGCCTCTTTAAAGGGATAGCATTTAGTTTGGATACAACAGAGTTCCAAAACCAAACCTTGATTGCTTCTAACTTAACAACTCTAAAGTCTAGATCTTTGTCCAGATAAGGTGACCATCAGTATGTCATACCTGCGTGTCCAAGCCTGCCCTGGATATAGGACCATCTCCCCTTTAAATCACCTCTTTAACACTTCCCATTAGTAAACCACTTTTGCCTTCAAGGGGTCACTTGATCTTATGGTCGAACTCGTTATGTGTGTTTTCTGAACTGTTTGCAGTTCAGTATATAATACACATGCTAGTTTGCATTTTATACATTAGTTTGAGAACTGATAGATGACCTAAACTATAAATCTCTGCATGTATGTCATTACTCAACAGAGCAAAAGGTTACAAAGGAACATATGCATTTCCGACAAGTTACTTCATATGCGATAATGAAGTAATATAAAATTGTTGTTGTTATTTATCTTAAAGATAAATTAAAACAACAACTTGTTGTAATGTATCAACAACTGAATGATTGTATCTTTGATTTTATCTTTAATCTTTTTAATGCACAATGGCTATTTATGATTTTAATCCCATGTGTGATTTAAATGTTTTAAGGTTTTTAACTACTTTTTATTTTTCTATGTTTTTAATATATCTTGTGCTCTTAATGTTTATGTAGATTCTAATGTTTGATGATCTATGCATGATGTGATATGGGTTGTGTGGTGCTTTGCGTTGCCTTGTGTTGGAAAGGCGCTCTACAAATAAAATCTGATTGATTGAACAACTAACCAAAAAAAAATTGAACAATGTAATAAAATCCATTTAAGTAGTTCCATGTTCTAAGTTCACATGCAGTCTCATCTTTAGATCCGAAAAGTCAGGGGTATACAGATGATTTTGAAAAGAATTATGAATTGATGTTGTGGTCAGATTTGTTTGCCACATTTTATGTTTACAAGACTCTTTCAATTGGGTTTATTTTTTAAATAGACAACTAGGTACCCCAGCTTTAAGTTACTAAAACTAGCCTGTTAAGTAAATATAGGTAGTATTTTGTTACACTGATCCCTACAGATATCCGGGTCACTCTAAGCACATGATGAAAAGGGACATCTAAAAGCTCTGAGAAGTGCCCTTAAGGAAAGGCGTCTTTTGTCTGTTGACAATAGAGCTTAGAGAATGTCATAGTCACATCTCTTCCACTTCTACCGACCCAGAGTCACTTTTGACCCTTTGACTCCAAAAGAGATGCTCTGTGGACCAGTGTCAGTCATGGCCAGCTGCCCAAAGTCTTTGTAATGCAAACATTTGAGAAGAGACATAGGTCTGAAAGTTTAGAATCTTATGTTCCTACCTTGATCTTGCACTGAGAAGTAGAAGATATCACTTGAAGCATTGCTGGTATCTCGTAACACATAACAAATCTTCATGTCATTGATATCAGCTGTAGGTAAGACAAACAAGCAAATTCAGTGTTAACACAACGACAAGCTAATATTTGCCCTAGAGTTTCATCTCAAGGGCACCAATTCAACAGTAGCAGTAAAACAACAAAAAGGTCATGTACTCACCCTGCGTGAACGTCTGGATGCTGTCATTTCCCAGGGCTGTGTTGATGAGGAAACCATGCTGTGGTGCCTCTGAAACTATGTACTTCAGAGCTCTCTGATTGCTGTCGCGGTCCTCAGATCTAAGGACTTTTCCAGTAATTAAGAAACCAATGTGGCCGGTCTGGAGCACTTTGAGAGAAGCAGCAGCCTTATTCACCAAAATTTGAGGCACACCATTATCGATTGTATTGATGAGAATGGTCATCATCTGGGGCTTGCGTGTCTCATAGACAGTATCAGGAAATAAATAGAAGTCATTATGGGTTCCATCTGTGACCGTGAAAGAGAAGCTGTCTTCATTTGTTTCTGTGCCATCATGCTTGTAACTAATAAGATTTTCATTGAGGTCCTGTTTGGTAAAGGAGATTATTGGGCGGGTATTGTTAAAAAGAAGCTGTCCGTGCACGGGAACTTGGGTAACAATAAAACGTAAAAGTTTGTCTGGAGTGTCACGATCTTCAGCTGTCAGTTCAAATGGAGTGATCAGCTTAGTTTGTCCCTCTTCAACAAACAGTTTATTGATTGTCAGAACTGGCTTCTTATTATCCACGTCAGTAATTGAAACTCTGAAAGTACGGAAGACTGGATTGTAGCCGTCTGTGACCTCAAACTCAAAGCTGTCCATTTTCATCTCATCATCAGAAGTGTGGATGTAATAGATTTTGTTCCCAGCAAGCTGTAACTGAGTGAAAGTGGATATTGGCACACCAGGGTGGTCAGTACATTCCAGATGGCCTCTACTAGGTGCTCTTGTTATGCTAAAGGTGAGAAATTCGTCAGGACTGTTGATGTCAGTTGTGCTTAGAAGGTCTGTAGTTAGAGTTACTTTCCCACCTTCTTTGAGAGTCACACCTTTGTTAATGACATCCGGGAAGACCATGTCAATGCTGCCAATGTTGATGTAAAAGTAGCGGTCAATAAGGGGATTAATTCCATCAGTGACGTCAAATTTGAGGAGGTCTCGAATCCCTTCCTGACCAGCGTGTACATACTGGATGAGCTGTTGGTCAACTTCATCCTGTGTGAAGTTCATGCCCAGTGTAATATTGCCTACAACGTTACCCAGCTTGGTGATACGCTGAAGAAATCCTTGTCCTGGACCATAGCGCACAACATAAGTCAAATCTTTGTCTTCTGAATCAAGATCTGTGGCCTTCAAAACTTTGCCGTCAATAACTTTCGTTTCTCCAATTTCAACATCAAGGCCATCATTGATAGCCATCCTTGGAGTCTCATCATCCACTGGGATAACCATGATGAGAACGGTAGTTTCTATCTTATGTTTTCCATCTGACAGACTAATGACAAAGCTGTCCTCTTTGGTTTCAGAATCATCATGTTCATAGACAATGTTGGAGGCTTCTATGATTTGCTCCAAGTCAAAAGTCACAACAGGGAGTGTTCCAGTGCTCAGCTGTTGGACTATGGCACCATGCTTGGGATTTTTAATGATCTCAAATATCAGTTCATCTCCAGGTATATCGGCATCAGCAGCGTTAAGAATGGGTGTGTCAATAACTAAGCTCATACCCTCCATTACCAAAAACTCCCGCACAAATATTTCAGGTTTCTCATCATTGGCTGGCATGATGACAATGGGGAAGAAGTGGCGCTCGGAAAAGTTTATGCCATCTGAGCACCGGAAAGTGAAGCGGTCTTCCGTAGGCTCAACACCTTTGTGGATGCTTTGCACATAGTAGATGTGACCAAGAGCGATGTCTTTGATGCTAAATGCTGTGATAGCCGTGCCCGCTCTGGACTTCTCTGAGCCTGAAGCGGGGGAGATGTTTTCCACATAACCTGAAGATGGCTGAACAATAATAGTGCATAAAATATCATCATTGTCGGTATCAATATCTTCAGCTTGAATATGTTCAAGCGTTATGACATTCTTCTCACCTTCCACGACAACAAATTGTTCTCCTACACTCACAATCGGCGAATTGCTATCTACTGGAAGGATAGTGACATGGACAGTTACCCCTTGAACCTTGTTACCACCAACAACCCACTGATCAGACATATCAGACAAACTAAGATTGAACGAGTCATATTCTTTGATTGGCCCAATTTCTCCAGAGGTGTGAGCATAAACAACAACTCCATTGATTATATCTGCCTGTGTGAACCGCTCGGCTGGAGCACCATTCACCAGAATCTCACCGAGTCTTGGAGGCTCTTCTACAATGAATGTGAGCATGAGGTCATCTGTGTCCTCATCCTGACCTTTGATCACACTGCTTGTAATTTCACTTGCTCCATTCTCCAAGACATCAATTGAGGCTCCAAGCAGCCCAGCTGGGAGCATAATTGTGGGTTTCTCATCATCTACTGGCTCAATTGTAATCTTAATTGTGATTGGTACTTCATGAAATCCATCACTGACATCTACTTTGATGCTATCACTGAGAGACTCCTCGCCACCATGGATGTAAGCAAGACGACCATTCGCGATGTCTTCTAGTACAAATGTTTCTCCATTGGTCATGTCAATTCCAAAAAACTGAAAATGTCCATGCTGGGGAACTTGGACAATGGTGAACACAATGTTTTCATCATCTGTATCAGTATCACTGGCATGCAATTCCTTTTTAGTGAGCACGTACGGGCTTCGTTCCAAAACTGTGAAACCAGTATTGATGATAAGTGGTGGTTTGTTATCGACAGGTTGAAGGAATATAGTGAATAGTCCGTCAGCGGTGTTTCCAGCTGTGTCTTCAACAATAAATGTGAACTGGGCCACTTTTGGGGTAATTCCAAGCTCCTGGTCAGGTGGTCTGTATGAAACTTTGTGGTGGTTAATTTGAGCCTGTGTGAACACCGTTATTACAATGTCAGGATTATCCGTTAAGACGATTTCCCCCAATGGTGCTGGATTGTTCTCATCAGTGTCGGTCGGTGGCTTAATAATTGTGTACTTAAGATCTCTGTCATCTGAATCTAAATCAGTATAACACAAGAATTTCTTTTTGAACTGTGTCAGCTCATACTCTTGGACCGTTATATGAAGAGTCGTTCCTGGGCAAAGTTCAGAGATTATATCATCGACAGGGTGGATTTTTGTTGTAAAAATATGTTCTCCCGACTGGTTGGGAGGGTCATTATCATCTTGAACACGGAATACAAACTGGTCAATAACAACAGATGTGCTGTGAGGGCCTATGTGTCGGTAAAACAGCTTTCCATCAAGAATGTCTTGTTGAAACCACTCAGTAACTACTTGCTCAAACATCTCATCTGTCTCACTGAATTTCCAAAGAGATGGGTCAGACGGAGGTTCTATTTGTCTTAGCAGGAGCTCTCCAACAACTGAATAAGGTGCTTCCACAACAAACTTAATGGTAGAGTCCTCAGAATCAATATCAGTTGCACTGAGAATAAAGGGCGAGATTTGCATAACTTCATTTTTGAATAAGACAAGACCAGTATTAGCATTAATAATTGGGTGCTCGTCATCAGTTGGGGCAATTGTTATGGGGAACAAAAATTCAACTTCATTGCTGCCATCAGTCATTCTAAAGATAATATTGTCACTGTATGTATCGCTGCCATCATGTTGGTAAACCACAATGCCTGAGTCCAAATCAGCAGGTGTGAAAAACTTCCTCCGACTCCCAAGAATAGTGAGTTCTCCATGCTTCAAGCCATCCACAACAGTTATTCTAACGTCTTCCAAATTGTCCTCATCGCTAATCTCTAAATTTTTGGTGCTGGAAATTGGACGAGACTGACCTTCAAACAAAAGCTGCCCTGTATTTCTTGTAGCTACTGGTGCCAATGTATTCATAGGCTTCACCACAATCATAAAAGCAAATGGATCGGACACTGCACCGTCTGTGTCTACGATTTCAAACTCTAGCTGGAATATCCTCTCAACATCTGAGTCCTCCGAAGGTGGCTTATAGGCTATTTTGAGATCTTTGATGTCCCTCTGATAAAAAGAGGTGATAGGAAGGTTTTGGTCATCAGTGCTGATAATGTAACCCTGCTGCGGGTTTAAAGGTGAGGTTATGTTGAAGATTAAGTCATCTGCATCCGACTCCACGTCCTCTGCAGCCAACATATCATTGGTGATTGCTGTCATTACAAATTGATCAACCTCCATCATCATCATAGATACAAAACTTGGCTTAGGAGCACTATTTTCTGCACCCTCTCTGATTCTAATCATCATTTGGAAATGTTCTTGCATAATAGTGTTGCCATCCCTGTCCTGCAGCTCTATCATCATTGGAACATAGTCTCTATTTGGTGATTTGGTTGTCGCTATGTGCTTGTACACAATACCCATTTTCACAAACTCATCACAGTCAACCATTTGGCCATTGGCAGGGTTATTCAAAAGAGTGCCATACCTGGGCAGTCCTCCTGCGCCGACCAGAGTGGTAATCTTACATTGCGTAACCTCATCCTCATATGAGAACTCCAGGCCTTTTTTGTCAATGGGGTTACTCTCACCATTAAGCTTTTCTACATTTATGGGCATATTCCTGGTCAGAATTTCAAGCTGCTGGAAGACAACTTCTACTTCAAGCATGAAGGGAATAATAATGGTGTCTGTCTGAGAGTCATACCGGAGCTGCAGTTTGACACGGTCTTTACTGGGACTCCGAGATCCAAAGTGAGTGTATTTGACTTCATCCGGTCCAAAAGAACAGGGGAACTTTTTCGGGGTGAGCATTCCAGGTTTTTGGGCAAGAGGATCATTGTCCAAAACTGTGATGTGGCAGCGGTCTCCAGGCTCTACTTCTGTCACAAGGTCATTGAGTGGATCCAAAAACACAGAGCGTCCCAATGGCACCCTGATCCCATTATTAGCTACAATGATAGTGTCTTCATTAGGTCCAGTTCTGTGTTGATACAGGTGATTGTGCTCAAATGGCTCTGCTCCAACTGCTGAAAAATATAATATAAACGTGATAAGCAGAAATGGCTGCTTTTTAAATAGTTTGTAATTGAGCAGACAACCAGCCATGTCCACTGCTAGTTGTTCTGCGATGTAATTCAGTCAGTGTCAGGGTCCGTATTTGACTGAGCAGAATAAAAAAGGAAAAAGTCTGTGATGATTTGATCCTCAGCTTTGGTTGCTCCTCTGTGCTCCTCTCTCTGATGCAGTGTCCACACAGACACAGTGTGGTGAATGCTACAGGGCTTTGCAGGTAATAATGAAACACTAGACAGTGACAGGCTCTTGGCTCCTCCTTCTGTCAGCACTAGGAGGGAGCCTCCGGCCCACATGGCTAATTTGAGACGAGCCATTGGGCAGGAATGGGGGAGAACCCCCCATGCAGAAAGCTCCATTCTCTTCTAACACAAAAACTTGGAGATGACAATTGAACAAGAATAGATTATTTCCAATGAGCAATTGAGAAAATGTTTACAATCATTTACACTTTACTCAATGAAGTAAGCGCTATTCTTGTTCTTATTTTACAGAAATATTTTACAGGCTTCTACACATGCACATAAACTGATTTATGAAGGTGGTGTTTTTGCAGTAGGTGGCAGAGGTCAGGGGGCATGTGGACTCCAGTGTGATGGCCACAGAGAGAGGGCAATGAGCTGCTATCAGCTGTGACACAGGTGTAACTGTTACTGTGCTGTAATAACCCATTTCTTCATTCTTAAAGGTATATAGGAGGATTTTCCCAAATCTTTGGAAAGAATCGCCCTCTCTACTTTTTTAATAAAACTTTCTGGTCTTATTTGATGGGGTGGACCAATAGTCTTGATTATCCACCCGGAAGTAGAAAATACCTTTCATATAAGAACACTCCTGTATATTAAATGCTGACTTAAATACATTTGCATTTCTTTTTTGATACTTTAATGAATGTCTACAGTAAATCCAGGCGTACTATATGTGAGCACGTTGTTTGGTTTTGTCAACTATAAGCCACGTTAAAATGCCACGTCATACCAAAAATACAACCATTGATCTTCAGTTAAAATCTGACTTCAGTTTTGATGAAACGATGTCTGCAATTTCTCTACAGATTACAGCAGTTCTATCGATCACACAGATAAACAAATATCTAATCACAATCACTGATTCCAAAAATGTGATTGATGTGGTATAGAAAATGCCTTGGGACATAATGCTCAGAGGAAGACATAATGAGGCACCTATAACCTCTTTAAGTGGGGGTCAAATACTCAAAATGCCATTTAGATCCAAGTATTCTGTATCACACTTTTCATTGCACCCTCTAAATAAATCTTCAGGGTACAATTTCACATGTTTAGATATGTAATTATGAAAAACTGGCCTTCAAACTCTGGGGGAAGAGTGATTTTTTTTTTTCAATTGAGTTGTTCTGAGAGAGAAAAAGCCTATTCATGCAACATGTTTTTGAAAATTGTACTTAAATCATTTGAGTGTTCCAGATGTGAGCCCATGACAGAAGCTTTAATGGATGTTTTTGGAAAGCCATGTGTTTTGGTGATCCTTCTTCACTCTCTGAACATCTAGTCCTCTTATCAGTCGTTAACATCGCCACAATTCATGAAACTGTCGAGTGCCTGGTCCAGCTGTGCAGCACCCTCTGTGTGCCGACTGGAGCTACAGGTCAAATCCAGGAACATGGAAACTCAAAATACTCAAACTTCAAGGCAAGTTCAGCCGAGTTTGAAGCAAGAAAAATGACGAAAAAGACAAAAAGGGTATAAAGCAATGGTATCAATGATCATCACGTGATTAAGAGATCCTTCATTCATTCCACAAGTGGGGAAATTTCAGTGTTGCATCACTGTTTCACTTTTCACAGATATGAGGAGCACACAACACAAATGAACAATGAATCTATTCTAAAATAAAATAAAAACTTGCATACAACCAGCATAATAAAGAAGCAAGTATAACATATCTATGTTTAGCCTGATAAGGAAACAAATCTCCAACTTTAGCACAAAGCAAGTACATCAAACAAAAAACAAAAGTGTACGTTAGAGGGAGAATTAAGCATAACTTTAAAAAAAGGAAAAAGCGGGATGACAGAAAAATAATAGTTAAAATAATATTAGCAGTGATGATGTCCACATGGAATAATAATAATAATAATAAAGCATTTTATGAATAACGCACTTACATATGCAAGCACATCTCAAGGTGCTAAGAGTTGTTTTTAACATTGCATTATTTTAAAATAGGTGGATATGTTGCACACGGTCAAGTTAAGATAAAAATACCAAGAAAACATCCAAGCTTCACTGCAAAAATAATAAAAAAAAATCTCAAAAGATATATGATCTCAAAAAAATGAAGACAGAAATATGAAGGCCATGATCGGCAGCACGGTGGCACAGTGGTTAGCGCTTCTGCTTCACAGCAAGATGGTCTTGGGTTTGATTCCACCTCCAGGGCTTTCTGTGTGGAGTTGACATGTTCCCCCCAAGTCTGTGTAGGTTTTCTCCATGTGCTCCAGTTTCCCCTACCACTAAAAACATATAAAATAGTTCAGGGTGAATAAGTGTGTGTTTGTGACTGCGACTGTGGGACAAGGGATGCAAATCAGCCCAAGGCCACAATCTGGTGATGTGTGTTCATTAACATGCACTGTACTAACCTAATAATACAAATATACAATACAAAAAAAAAATGCATACTTGAAATACTTGTAAAACCTTTGGCAGATTTATTGAAATTAATAAATGTTAAGATTTAAATCTATTTCTTTGATTTCAGAGTCTGATTCATAAATCATAATTTGTGAAAATATACATTTACATTATTTATATAGAAAATTGAGTTCTGTGGCTATGTGTTATATTTTGATGGTGGGTTCAATTCAATTTTTATTCTTGTATAGCCCCAAATCACAACAGAAGTCATCTAAGAGGACTTTGTGGGTCTCAACAATTGTCTTATTTCACCGACAAAAGGGTGAGAGCATAATTGATCAACAGCACCGTAACATCGGCCCATGTTAAGTGATTTATCGTACACGTCCTACAAAACTACACCACTAAAAACGCACAAATGCCGTTCAGCACAGGAATAATAAATATGGCATCCCAAAAAAGTGCGCAACTCATTACAGAACATTTAGAAAATCACCAAATCCCTCCATGACCGTACAAATGACCTCCGATCAACTCTTTGCCGTTTTAGAATAACTTGCCATTTAAATGCGGGTTCTCCTTCCTCTCTGCCACCACCACCATCCGAATTATTTGTCCTGTTGTAAATATACACAGCGTATAAATAGAGAGACCTGACCCTATTGGATTCAGTTGCAGAGAGGCAAGAGTTTTGTGGTGGTGCCGGCTGTCCTCTGTGGTTGAGTCTCGGTAAGGTCTGCTCATATTAACAGTGGGAGAGTACGGGACAGTTTTGTCTACGCTGTGCTGGGATTAAACTAGCATCAAGCGGTTTGGTATAGGCCGCATTCACTGGCAAACGAGATCGGGAGGAAGCAAGGAAGCACCTAGAAACAGACTCGATATAGAAACTGAAATGGAGTCAAGCTCTAGGCAGGACATATGCGATACAAAAAATGAAAATAATATTGAAGCACTCGTAAAAGCAAACAGGATGTGAGACCAAAAATAGATCACCATCATCAACATATCATTATTTAACAGTCTTTCCTGTTCTGATTATAGAGGCATAGTATGTTCCTTTTGGTATAATCACTTTGTAGAAACATCTCCTTATTTCTTTCATAAATAATACATTTTTGCTGATAAGGTTTGGTTTTGTTGCCTTTATCTCATCAGAAAATATTGACCTTTCACATAAAAGACTATTTGACGATTTGGGACAAGATCTGATTGGCAGAATGAGGGTGGTCCTCCTCTGTTCACTTTTCTGTCTGAAAAAGCTGATCTAAAGATGAAAGAAGCCAAAAATACATGCGTGTAAAAACTAGTGACCAAAGTATCTAGAGAGCAGTGAACTCATTTGGTAGATTTGACCACATAGTTACAATTGTCTTTAGTTTGAAATGTAGGTACCGTAAAAGTATTACATTAAAAGTATAATTTTGATTATTATATACTTCACGGTAAACCAGCCTTAGACCTTGGAATGCGCAGACCGGTGACAATAGATTCCTGTCTGTTCGCACTGTCCCTTTGAACTAAATGTGTTTGCACCTGGGCCGTGTGTGAGCAGATGGACAGGGACATCTAAGGAGCAGTTGTCACCAGAACAGAAGCTTCAGTCTCCAAGATGCAAAATGATAAGGGAACTACAGTTTAACTACTATACCTAAATTGTGAACATCAAAAGCCACTGTTTTGACATGGATATACTGCAGTTTAATAACACATTCAACTGGATTT
>JAPMNZ010820169.1:0-14094 GCA_029875035.1 Pomatoschistus microps | reverse complement strand
TGTTGGCATGGAATTGGCTCCAATATGAGTCAGCAGTATGTTAAATATTCATGAAGCTGTGTGAAAAATGCCATTTAGAGGCCAGGTGGATTAGCTGAAGTGACAGGGTTGATGAATACAAACATTTAGGAGATTATGATTTTTGATTGGAATAATGCTTCGCAGGCAAGTAATGGAGGATGATTAGAATCCTAATACAAATGATATGGAATGTTGACAGTGTATACAGGGAATGGAATGCAGAGGCAGGATTGATCCATGAGGTGTCACCTCACATCAAAACTGTCGATAGAAGGTCATGGTCTTCTACCACTGAGAATACCAACCACTGAAAATACCTCCAGCTCAACCATGCAGCCACAATCAATGAGATATGAGACGGTTGTGAATGGCCTAAAGCTGCATCAAATTGCTAAACTAAGTAGAGCCGTTTAGGATAAAAGGCAAGCGGAGACCAAATCAAATGTTAATGTTGACTCAAACAAGTAGGATAACAATAAAAAAAAATCTAATAGGTATAATTACTTTTGTATGTGTCTTCTGGCATATCCAGCTCAAGAAAAAACAGAATGATTGTGATATTTTCCATAACAACAGAAGAAGCAAGATAAACCCAGCAGATTCAAAGGAAGTTAAAAATGCGATACAAATCAGAGATTCCACTGTTCAGAGACTCAACATTTGTCTGATTTGTTTGGAGCATTGTGCAGGGTTCATGTTTCTTCTGGCTACAAATACTGTGAGCATTGAATATAATATTTTAAGATTCAGTTCAATTCTGGCCAGAAAACATGTTAAAATAAACACGTGGGTAGGTGAATTACATTTTGAAATAACTGCCAGGACTGCCATCATCATGATATTTAACCTTTGTGATTCTGCAGCCAAAGTCAAAGCTGGTTGTGTAACCGTTGAGTTAGATGGGATGCCAATCATTTCATTAAGTAAATGTTTGCGCACACTGACTCCCTTAAGGGCAAACTATGTCACTTTCCATTTACATTAAAACTAAGACTACAGTCATGTTGTATTCCTTAGTAAAGATACAATGGAATAAGTATTTGGCAAACAAACACATGCAAAAGGTCAAGGACAATAATTATTCTAAACATTGTGTATATTAACTACACTTAAAGGCATCGCCTAAAAATCAAGCTACAAAAGGAATGCAATAATGTTAATGTTTATAAACCCTCCATGGCTTAAGATTCTGTGGGGGCAGGGCTTTTTCAACTTCAGCTCAACACCTCTGGAACGTTCCGCAAAAAGATCTGCGGGTGACACATCCAAATCCCAATTAATCCCTTTGCGAGTGGCGAGCATACAGAACATTCTGGAGAGTTGTGGTAACTTTTAAGGAAAAGAATAACAGTCTGTTAATGGTAGGAACGAGTGCTGGAATTACAGCCACTAGGACATTCTCATAGACAATCTATATTTGTCCTCAACAGGACATCATAAAAATGAAATATTGACACAATTCCTAATATTTTGTATGCAAATACTTCACTGTTTTGAAATACATGTTGTAAAGAGTAGACTATTAGGACAATAGTAACTTGATTAGTTGTGACTGATCGTCACAGCCAGAGTTGGAACACTGGAAAAATATGCACATGTATTAACTCAAAACACCTTGACTTCAACCTCACAACTCTTGTGCATTTCATAGTGCACTTACTAAGTCAGTGTTTTGTGTTGCACTGGAATTCTGACAGCAGTAGGGCTCGGAGCTGAACTGTACAGCGTGTCTGCCTGACTGACAGCTTTGTTTGTATGCAGAACACTCCGCCTGCACCTGGGGAGCAGCTGGCCCACGCCAGACACTAGGGAAGTTCAAACTCCTTTACTACAGAGCAGTGAAGCTTCATGAAGGGCTAGGCTTGGAGTTAGGTTAGTACTGCATTATCTCAGATAAGATGTTTGTATTTTACCCAGGATTGTTCCATAAAACTGCATGCACACACAGACTTGCCAGTACTCAATGATACCGCCTTGTTGAGGCAGAACATTGAGGAAAAATAAAGTCACAGGGTAATTGTAAGAAACAGGAAGTCATATGGCACAAACAGGTCCTAAAAGTAAAACATAAATATAAAGATATGCATTAAAAAAATCTACTTTACAGTCCAGGCTAAAGTGAGAGTGGTAAAGGTGACGGTTGTAAACGTTAGGGATTGAGTTATAAAATGTTCATTAGTCCGTCTGCAGAGGGGAAGATCTTATCCTCTCACTATAGTAGTAGTAAGTAATGTTTATTTATAAAGCATATTTTATAGACCATGGTCCTCCAAAGCGCTTTGCAATTGTTCAGAGTTCAGATAGTTTGCCATTTTCTCCACACAGGGATGACAGAAGCGAGTCGCCAAACACACTGACGCATCAAAGCCTCCGACCAAATACCATCCATTCACTCACTCATTATATTCTGTCCTATTCTACATGTTTTTAAAGGTAGCGGAAACTGGAGCAAACCTACGCAGACACGAGGAGAACATGCAATCTCCACTCAGAAAGGCCCTGTTCCGACCAGGATTCAAACCCAGGACCTTCTTGCCGAGAAGCAAGAGTGGACACCAAAAGGTCCACCTCCCCCCTGTAAACAGAGTCATGGCTGGAGGTGCAGTGGTTGGTTTACAGGGAAATTAAGATGGGAGAAAGTACACAGCCCTGCGGAGATATTGTATTTGTAATCCAAGTATCCAAGACATTCTTCTCCAGGCGAACGCGCTTCTTGTCTGCCAGGAAGTCAGTAATCCATCTGCAGGTGGAGCCGGGCACAGTAAGCACGGAAAGCTTGTCCTGGAGCAGGGATGGCAGGATGGTGTTGAAGGCAGAGCTGAAGTCCACAAACAGCACCCTGGCAATGGTTCCTGGGGAGTCCAGATGTGGCAGAAGGAAGTGGAGCACCGGATTTATGGCGAGGTCGACAGATTTGTTGGCTGGAGGAGGGTGGAGGTGAAGGATTTGAGGTGGGAGAGAACCGGGCGCTCAAATGACATAGGTCTGTAGTCATTAAGTTGAGTGAGAAGGGTCTTCATGGGGACAGGAACAATGACATTCGTGCATGGCGGGATGTATGCCAGAATGAAAAGATAATCCAGAGCAGGAGAGTAGTGCTGGGAGATCACTGTCACATTTGTACACCAGCTGCTGTTGCTGAAGCAGACATCACCGCCTTTCTTCTTCCCTCCAGAGAGTTCCCAATGCTGGTCAGCGCGGCCTCGTTGGAATCCATCCAAATCCAGCGCGGAGTCTGGGATCGCTTGAGCCACATCTCCATAAGGCGGAAGACACAGGACGAGCAGAAGTCTGTTTTTTCTCATCAGCAGGCCGTAGATCGTCCAACTATTTATTGAATGAGCAGAAAGTGTAAAAAAGGATTCCAGGAAGGGCCGGGCCCCATCCCCTCAGCCGCAGAAGGTGAAAGTGCGGGCGAGTGCTCGTGCGGCTCAGGATATAGGCACGGCCCTTCCTTGACCCCCTACTCACTTTCTTGGCTAAAACATTAACCAAATCAACTGCAGGCGCTAAGAACAGGTAGTTGGGGAGATCTGATGATAAAAAACCATATTGTGCAAAAACAGCAAGCCATACAGCCGTGGGGACCACTTTGTGCAGTATACGTATAGTATATACATACGTACATTTATTCTAAGTGAGTGTATACATTTTATTATAATGGCCAGGACGATGGTCCAGAGCACAAGCCCTTTAGGAGGTGGAATGGAGTCCTGTGGTTTTCACTACCAGTAAAAATGTACTGTAGGTATGAATGTATTGAGCGAGGTAAAGCTCAGAGGCTTCTATGCGGCATGTGTTGGGTGTCTGGCATCTGTCACCGCTGCGCAAGTGGATTGAAATGACTGGAAATTATAACAAAAGTTGTAAAGCGCTTTGTGTGATCTTGGTCGTTCCATTAAATACCCTCATTTCTATATACAAGCCTACTTTATAAAGACAAAAACATTTCTGACTTTGCTCTTCCGCGACAACTGTAAAGGGCCAGTGGTGAGGAAGGAAATAAACACAAGCATCGCAAGCCTTTTAGTCATCCATCCATCAATTTTTTTCCCTCTTGGTCATTTCTGGGTCGGAGGGTTGGAAATCAGCTGCAACCCAATCCACAGAGCACCAGACCCTCACTGGTTAATCAGCTAAAACAATTTCTAAGTAACAAATAAATCAGGCCAATATCAAATGTTAACAGAACTCGATTGAACATGGCACAACCAAACAAACTTAACACTAGACACACAATGGAAACATCGCAGCTGACAGACATCAAGTTGGCAAGAGCACTACTAAACAAACACATACATGAATTCATGTACGTAGTAGAGTCAGTAAACTGAATCTACTACATCAAATTCAGTTTGCCTAAGTATTGTTAACCCAAATAACCAGCAATAATATTGATAATATTGCCCAATACTATTATTATTTGACAATAGTAAATAGTAGTGTACATTTATACTGTATGTCCTACACTGATGGTTTTGTCACTTTGTGTTTTATCAAATTTCTGACCCAACTCTCCCACCTGAATAATTAAGAACTTGCATTTGGCCTGGATGTGCAAGCTAAATGAGTTTTATTCAAAGTCTATCAACTGCAGTAACAGGATGTAATATGGTGGTCATAGACAAGAACCACAGAAAACATTATGGAATTGTTTAGTATTCAGACTTTGTCAATTGCAGCTGGAGGTCCCTGGCAGACCCACAGCCCCACATTCATTATTGTCATCACTCTCATAATGTTTAAAGACCCAAGATGATCCTTTGCACCTTTTAGCTGGCTGGCCTAATCAAATTACTTAGGCACCGTTTGCCTTGCAAACATGTTTTGATACAGTGCAAATGATTATAATTTCAGCGGCCTAGCCTGAGACAGCTTTAGGCTTGCCATTTTGATTGGTGAAGTGCTCTTTAATTGGTTTAAACTTTGCACTCACTGCTAAGGGATCTACACGCTTAATTTCTGCAAAAGGTCAATATCAATAAATCAGATGCAAGGGATGGGGAGAGGCCAGAATCATTGGAAATAAAACACATCACGTTCACACTGCGCAGGAACTGACCATCGGAAGAGGAAAGTGAGCTGACCCCAGTAACACCCTGCATCAACGGAGCGCTAACTGAAGATTAGAATTCAAATCTCTGCCTGCTCACCCACTTGTCAGGTGTTTATTGCCTATGACCTTGTGCAAGATGAGGGCAGATATTATGGCCATCCCGCTTCTTTGCCACATTTATACACAGTTTATTGAACATCAGCTTTAATTAAACCTGGGTTCCAGATTTCCAACTCAATAGGAAAAGAGTGACTCTACAGTGAAACAAATTGGATTGAATTATATTGCAGGTTCTGAAATGTATTTTGGTTTCAAAGTGTTCATACTTCTTGAACATTAAAGTATAAATACTTCTTAAACTTTTCCACATTTTTCCTTCAAATTACTGTTAATAAACCTCTGAGGCAATCACAGAACATCTATCTGTAATTAAACTGAGATTAGATGATAGTGGAATCCATTTAAGAGTCAGGTCAACATTTGGTCATTCATTAAACATCCTACACTTCAGAAGGAAATTGGTGGCACTCAGAGAAAATGAGAATGAACACTTTTGAACGCCAGACTTTTCTGTTTTCATTTGCAATATATAATATTATATAATCATGAAACAAAATTTGTATTTTATTTTCCTGTTTTCTTGACAAATGTCATTTCCCCTATGCTTTCCTCCCACAAAGCCATCTAGTTTTATTGCGATATGATACGTATGCTAACATTAGCATTAGTGTAACTTCTCGTGAGCTGAACAACAATTACTGATGAAATGGTACAAAAGCAATGCACTGCTAACAAAATATATAACTGAAAGATTACCGCTAGTTTCTCGTCCAAAGTTAGCCCGAGGTTGTCCGCTCCGGGCTAACTTGTTCACCCGGGCTTTGATCATTTTTTTGCTTTAGTTCCCTCTTGTCCTCCTCACTTTTGCATCGTTCGGGCTGTTTTGCTGTGTCTACAGTTACAGTCAGAGGAGCAATAGCTGCTATCAGTTGCCATGCTACTGTGTTTACCTCATAGATCCATGGTTTATCAGCGCTGTAGACGCTAGAGGAGGCAGCCTCGTTTTTGATTGGAGGAGAGCCAGTGTCACGCTAAGTTTCTACTCAGCGCATTTTCATGGCCTGAATTCATGCACGAGCTGAATCAATGAACTCTTGTTTTCAATTAAATAATGGATTTTAATTCAACTTGTATGTAGTACAAGTCTGGTTTTTAGCCTGGTCGTACATAGTACAAATTACATTTCGTACTAAGGTCGAGACGCGCTCAATTGAGCTCCGTTTGCAGATTGAAATGATTGGATCTGAGTTTACCGTGACGTATGTAATGCGCCCGAGTGAATATTTAGCCTTTAGGCTAGCCATCTCCTTGGGGCCCGTGGGGAGTAGCGCCACAATCTTTGCCAGCAACGACTTTTGCTATACTCTTGCTCCAGCTTCAAGTTCTTGAAATCAGATCGAAATGGCGAAAAATCTTTACTATCGCATTCTTCTCCACCGCTGTCAGACTGTACAATAAGTCACTTTAAGTTACATGCATTAGGACTGAAAAATCCTGCACTACTTATTGACACCGTTTCTTGATTGCCACTTTTGATCATACATAATATATCTTGCATTTAACATGTTTGCACATTTCTTTCTTTTTGCACAAACTTGAGTGATTCTATCCATGCCAGCTGTGACATGTACATTTCTCCTGTGTGAGATCAATAAAGTCTATCTTATCTTATCTTATCTTCGCCATTGCCAAACTACAACCTGCCCGTTCGGCGCATACTCTTGACATCACCCACAACTAACTACAACACCCGCCTCCCGCGCTCGCTGATTGGTCGGATGGACACAGGGACCAGACCAAGACGTTACATGCAGTAAAATGATTATAGACCGCAGTGTACAGATGGCTAAGGCTAGGCTAACTGGTTTTGCCATGTTTGCCAAAAAAAGAGACTTTTCACGTCTGAAAAATTTAACTTAAAACAGTGGTTTGGGTGTAAGCGATCACCATACTAAGCACTCTAGTGAATATTGAATATTTGATTATTTTGCATGAATTAGCAGCAGACAAACTTTCCACAATAGAACACAGCTGACCCTCCAGATGTTCCATGTCAGTGAAGCTCATTGGTGTTGAAGCAATCAGTGGGACCAGGAGGCAGCTGCATGTGTGTTGTGTTCATCTTAGTGAAGATGGCCTTTAAACCATCCGGAGTGTTGAACCTGAGCTAATGACCGCACAAGGAGTAAGCTCATCTCCACAGCACTTCTCACTATCTCATGGGAGGCAGACGAAGAATGCAGAAATATATTCCTTTTCAGAAACTGCATACAGATGGTGATCTAGAGCACCTCCAAAATGTAATTACTTGTTCATTGTTCCATCACAACGGGCTACTGAAAATAATGTCCAATTCTTCCCTTCAATTTTGCTTGTGGTGTTGAATGTGGTTAATGCATCACATCATCAGCTTATGGGCCCCAATCAAATCAAACTGAAAATATAAACCTACATGGGATGTTGTTTAAAGAAATTCTACAATGCCCGAAAACAAACGGTGGAATAGTGAATGTGTTTGCTATAAAACAAACTTGAGTGGAAACAGCAGGAAAAACGTATAAAAGTCAGTGCGGCATTGCCAAATGGAGCCTTGCTTGATAGATAATGCCCATCTCGGAGCCGGTGAGGAACATTAGCAATGCTTATTTAAACAGCTGGGTTGGATATTGCCCTCTTAAACAGAATGGAATAGTCCCATTAGCAAACCATGCACTCACACACTTTTACTTCCTCCTTTGCTATAACAGTCCCCGCAACACCTAAGAAAAATAGATAAACAGTGACTAATTCTAAGTGGTCAGTCTCAAAAATAGTCATTTTTTGGCCTGTCATGGTGGCTTTTCTTTAATACATTTTCCTTTTCTCCCCCTCCATAATATTATTTGGTATTTAATAAGATGTCCAAGAAGATTGTACTTTTATTATACGTAAGTGAATGGAAAAATTAGCAATATGTCTCTTTGATCCATAAATCAAGTAATAGAATTCTCAGTTCAAGTAGATTTGGTATTCAAACAGATCATGCTGATCCCATTTTGACATAATGAGACCAAGACTACTCTTTTTTTTTGCACCATTATGTGCAGATAAAAGTCTTTCCACTTTAATAGTCCTTATGTTTTTAGCTCTAGCAGGGAACCGCCAGTTTGCAAAAGCCTTATTTTATGGGGTCTCATAGAGTACTATACTGTTACATTTTCTTGAGAAAGGCGTTCTAACTATTTAGTTACCAGGACGGTGTATAATTGACGTCTCGTGTATCCAATCAGAAGACAGAATTCCTCAAGGCTTGCTAGTAGGCCCTGAAGTAAGAGACTTGACACTGATTGGTTAATGCCCCGGGTTCGTTTTCATTGACTTTAAGCTAGCGTGGGCCAGCAATGTAAACTCTGAAGGCCTTGAGGCAGATTTTGGGCCATAGCAACACATGATGCTGAGTAGTGATTGGATAGAAACTCTGTTAGACGCCAGACCTCTCAAATCTCGACCTGAAGTTGGAAGCTGCGCAACCAACGTAGTTTGTGGAATAATAAACATAGAACAAAAAAATTATATTTTATATACATTATAAAAATATATATATATATATATATGTAATCATGTTTAGGCCAGCAGTGAAGGCCTTGCAGGCCTTGAGAGTCTGCATGTACACATGCAAATATTCACATTCAAGGAGATAAAACAATAAAACATCAGGCTGAGTGAAGTTTATACCAGCTGAGGAAACACTTCATCTGAGGAGCCGTCTGCAATAGGATCAGAGAGCAACCTCCAACCACGGGGATGACACAGAGACCAGAAAAGTAATGCAAAGAATAAATGCTGAAAAAAATCATAATTTCCTTATTCTAATTTGACATTTAACATGATCAAAATAATAAATTGATATGTTTGAAACAGCACAAAGCGTGAATGATAGAGTGCATAATGCAGTGTACTAGTTTCAATGTGCCTTTAGTCATATATGAAAAAGTGCATTGAAAAGGAATAAAGATTGAGTTGTTAAGTGGAAGTGAAAATTAAGCTGACATCATTGTTGGAATTGTTCTCCAAAGCAGATGCTAAAATACTACATTTAGTTATTGCATATTCAATCTACCATTCCCTGAGCTTTTAAAATGTGTAGCAGCCTGGAGACATAAGCAACCTCCCATTAATGAGGGAGAAATATGACAAAGCCAAAGGCCCATCTTCCCCCAAGAATTACAAGTCTATATTCATTATTCATCCACATTTTACTGCACTTGGCGTAATATAATATTGTCTGTTAAACTCCTATTATGGATGAGGAATACATACCCCTAACACTAGATTTAAATTTGTACTTCCCATACATTTATCACTCTAAATACAACAGGTATAAAGATTTTCTGCTGTAATAATAATGCTAATTATGTTGTAAACAAAATGTTCTTTAGAACAGGCTATTTGAATCCCAATTTGTATACTAATTTAATGACTTATTCATGACAGGGGGGTTTTGAGAGTCCATGGAATTATTCAGCATAGGTCGGGTGCACTGTCGACCAGGAGTCGGTAACAAGATATACATTTTCAGCAACCAGTGAGAGGCTATCTGAACTAGGGCTGTAACAGAAACTTTACTATTTGGTTTGAATCTCAATAGTGAAGGGTGAAGTCCGTGTGTCTCTTCTCAAACTGCTGGCCTGTAGTTAAAATGGGAAAACATGACTGCAAATTAGCAGGTATGTGAGTAAATAATCTTAAATTATAGGGCTGCACAATATATTGAAAAAATATTGTTATCGCAACATTGGTACGTGTGATATCTGTATAAAAAAATGTGCAATAATTTTTCTATTTTTTTTTCCTTTATTAAAGACAACAAAACAGACAGATACATTAACATTCAACAAGAACAACCAACAAACATTTATCTTTTGCGTTTCAATGCAGTTTGCAATTTCAGGTGAAAGACAAAGATATCCCAATAATATTGTAACACTCATATCGCTCTAATTTCCAATATCGTGCAGCCCTATCAAATTATATCACACATTTCACAAACCAAGGACACACAAGGTGCTTTACCATGTTGTGTGCATTTGTAGATCAGGGGTCTCCGAACAGTCACCTGAAAGAGCTACTTTTTTTGGCAGAGAGCTTCGCTATACAGTTGACAAAATGTTACTATGGATTAGTTTTTTGCCGCGCTCACATAGCACCTAAAGCCCGGATCAAATCGCAGAGTGGGCTCAGGCCCACTTTAACTGGGCTTTAGGCTGCACATGTGACCGCAGCCTAAGCACAAATAATGATGATGTTTTTCATGTTCTATTGGTAAATCTAGTTTTAAGACAAAGAAACAAAAGTTCACCAATCTAGACAAATTTGAATTTTTTGTTGCGAAGTGCTATACCCATAAAATAATCTATTCTTCATATTATTCATAGATTCATTCATACTTAAAGGAGGGTGGCTAGCTACCAGTTAGGTGGGAGACCCATGTTGTTGATTATAATCAACTTGTTTGCAGTAGACAATTAACACACTATCTACACAGTACAAGTACAATTCAGATTGATTTTATATATATAAATACATATTACACTGGGATATCAGCAAACAAAAGCCATCTTCCAGTAATTTTTCGTCTGACACCTTGACCTATGTTTACTACACCTGACGCAGACCTGCTAAAGTACCACTGCTCCCCCAAATGGAGTCCTCAATTTCAAGGGAAGATGGCAGCATGGCATAACACACTTTGTCTTGGGAATGACTTTTTCTCTGCCTGTGTGGGTCTATGGGGCTGGACATGGCTGGCTGGCGCTCGGGGAGACAGATGGAGGCTGCTGGCTGGCCTGACACATGTTGAGAGGCTGTGATGAGTCAGTGACGACCGGTGGGTGGAAGAGAGGGGGGTATGGGTGATGTGTTGATGAGAGTGGAGAATGGTGCAAACAGTTTGATTCTGCACTGACATAGGATGAAAAGATCCAAGAATTGGTGCAGTGAAGAAATTATGAACTGTTTTAAACTTGGTATGTACAACTGAACTTACTGACTTAGACCTTACAAGACTCTCAATTTTTGGAAAAAACTAGTCTACACATCTGCCCCAGCCACAACAAATAGCAATTATTTTTTCTATATTTTCTTTGAAAAATATGCAATTCCTCTTTTCTAATTTACTTTTGAGTTTCTTGTTCCTGTAAATAGTTTATGGTCAGTCACCGTGGTAACATGCTCCACACAGCAAATCTGGTCCGGGGCAGGGTAACTTTAGGTTCAGATGAGGTGTAACCAGAGTGGACCAATATTCAATAGTAAATTCAATATTCAATTATTCTTGTATAGCCCTAAATCACAACAGTAGTTTTCTCAGCAGACTTTACAAAGTGTGTTGAGTTTGACAACACAGATCAGAGAATGAAGCAGTTAAACTCAAGGAATAGAAAACACATTGGTCTTGGTCAATAGGGAGAGTTGATCATTATCCATTAATGTTTATTATTGTCCATAAATCTTGTAAAATGTTGAGTGTCTTCACCACAGTCTTTTTTGTTAGACCCTCATCGGCAAGGAAAAACTCTAAATCCCAAAAGTGAAAAACCTCTATGAGGTCCGCTCCCACGGACGGACGGATCCAGAACGAGTACCACGCGGCGCAGGACTCAGGCTGCAGAATGAGGACAGGTGCGGTGTAGGACTGGCGCAGCTCCAGCAAACTGACTCCATACGCAGCTTGACTGACAATCTAAGATTTTTAGTTTTCCCTGAGCCTTACATACCTAACAATGTTCTAAATTAAAGAGGACTGTTCTAAGCCTGGCCTTGAATTTAGAGACTGTGTCTGCTTTCTTTACGTGGATGGGAAGCTGATTCCACGGGAGAGGAGCTTGGCCGCTAAATGCTCTGCCGCTGACAGTGCTTTTTGAGGAATCACCAAAAGTCTGGAGTTTTGCAAGCACTGTAATTGGTTTGGTTGGTATGACGTGTCTTGGAGGTAGGAGGGAGCCATGCCATGGCTTTGTATGTTAGAAGAAGAATTTGAAATGTAATTCTATACTCCACAGGAAGCCAGTGGAGTGATTTTAACACTGGGTTATGTGTTCTCTCATTTGGGTGTCTGTAATTTTGGCATCAAGGTTCCTCACAGTGTTGGTGCTACGCTAACATTAAGCCATGGCGTTCTTATTTGAAGGCGTCTTGTTGACATTGAGGCACAAATAAGTGTTAAGAGAAGAGCTTGTTATAAGGGGGGTTCGCCAAGAACCACTTAATTTGCCCGATTTCATGTTTCACTAGTTTTCCGCTGTTGGCATTAGTTACTGGTTACTAGTTACAATAATGACACTGGGTTTTCTGCCTCCAATAGTGTGATATGTGTCCACTGACCATTTGTGTCCAATTTGTGTAATTATTTTGTAAATGTATGGCAATTCAAATTTGTTTGCATGAATGTAGTGATGAATGAAGTGTCAGCCTCATCAGACATATTCCCGCTTCTGGAGGGAACCTCCATGTGCTCCTCCTCCAACCTTCACTGCAGGAGGAGCAAATTTTTTCTTTCAGCTTTGGAAGTAGAGTGCCATTAATGTTGGTGCACTGCGTACTTCATTCATACTTTTTCCATTCAAAGTTGTTTCCATTGCACTGGAATGGTTGGGCATTTAAAAATGTGTGTTTTTGTCATAATCGTCTGATCAGCTTTAATCTAAATGCTGGTTTACACGCACTGTTGAAGACTTAAAGTTACTCGGTTTGGATTTTTCAATGTTTATTAAAATGTAACTTACCATATTACTCTGAGTTTGCACAGCTTCAAACAGCAGGGCTCTGGTGACTGACAACCTTTTTGTTGTGATTATTGTAAGATTTTTACAATAATAACAACATCGTAAGATTTTTTGTTTAACACTGTGAGCCTTCTTCTGTTAGTCAAAGGAAAATCTGAACCCAAATTATCTCCAACTCCAACACTGAGTTGCCGCTAAAACCAAGCACACAGACAAGAGCAAAGTAGGAATAGTAGCAAACTTTGAGTTTTAGTAGGTGCACAAATCTTTGATTTTCAGTTTAATTTGAGTTCTAGTTTATATTAAAAGGAAAATGTTCAGAATTGTTTTATTTTTTATTTCACTAAAAGTAATACATTACAAAAATAATTTGAAAATGTAAAAACCTTACCATGTTTTTGAAGTTTTTGAACATAATTTATCATTCTATTAAATGAGCGAACCTAGAGCATGGTTATTTTATTTATATTATTGTGTTTGGTTTATGCAAAGATAAAAACATAAAATAACAAGATATTTCTAAGCATGTGACTTCAGCTTTTGGCAGGAAACTCGGTCGGCCCCAGGCATGAGACAAGAGTGACACTATGAATCAGGGTCAGGCTAAATAATTCAGATCCTTGATCACAGAACATTTTCATATTCCTATTTCTTGTGTCATTTGTTTGCTCCACTCTACCTGAATATCCAATGTATTTTATCATACGTTGCAAACATAATTCACATTATATCCACAGAAGCATGCCTCTCATGCATCTTATACACAGTAAAATGTGGTCACTTCTGAGATCTACATATAGATACACATATATATTTGTATAATGTAATAAATACATTAACCCTAACCCTCTTCATTGTTGTACATTATCATAATGTACACATTATAATAATGTTCTTTTCAGCACAATGCAAGACATTTGAATAATATTAGTATTTACATTTCATGACTGGAGCTCAGTTTGGTCCATTGCATTAAGTATTGACCATTGCAAGAAAGATCCCGTCTAGAAATGTGTATATTCATTCCATAGCCACATTGCTTCAGTGTTCCCCATTTCAGGCAAAAGGGCAGTGTGGCACATCTGATTTGAAGAGCACTGGCACACTAACCTTGCCTGCAAGCTGAATTCTCGCGGTATTTGTGAGTTCACAAACACTGGAGAATACATCTTGTACCGCTCCCGCTAAACCTCT
>JAPMNZ010820106.1:0-20656 GCA_029875035.1 Pomatoschistus microps | reverse complement strand
GTGTAAACAAACGCCGGACCTTCTTGCTGTGAAGCAGCTGTGCCACTATGTCATAACTTCCATACATATTTTAATATGAATCAATTTCTTAGAAGTTCGAGTCCCACCAGGCGGTGACTATGTCCCTCAGCTGGCCCGGGAACGCCTGGGGAGTCTTCCAGAAAGTGGGGCTGGCAGAATTGTACATGAATGGGAAAGTTTAGGCTGGTCTGTCTCCGCAAACTGACATTGGATAAAGCTGAATAAAATTTATGGATTTTGTGTTGCTTTTCTTGGACTATCTGACAGCAACGTCAGAGTTTCACCGATCTGATCCATCTCAAAATCTGTTTTTTCAAAGCTTCAACAACTACTACAAAAAAAATTGTTTCGGAGAAGACACTATAATCAGATGACAAGAAATGTTTTACGTGTGTATGCAATTCACACATCGACAACACTTTGGGGAGAGAAGAGTCATTGAAGAGAATGATGAATTAGTCTTTAAAAATGGCAAAACAGCTTAATAACACATATGAATTGCAAGCACTGGCTGGATGTGTTGCTACAAATACAAAGAATTGAATAAATCACGCCTCAGCCCCTGAGACAAATGCGACTGCCGCGCACATGTTTTGTCTCTAGCCGGCCCTGCACTTTTAATTGACTTGAATAAAAAACTCAATTACAGCACATTGTGGCCACCGGAGGCAGAGAGATAGCGGAAGAGAGAGGGATAAGAGGAAGTGGATGAAGCGTGAGAGAGAAATGAAGGAGTTATTGGGTCAGAATGGCACCTCAGGGGGGTGCAGACGCAGACGCGCTTTCACAGACCACATTGTCTATGGGAATTACACCACCGCCGACGAGAGCATGGGGTAGACGGCGATGTGGGGAGGCCATTTTTTTACATGTACATTCCACATTTATGGTCGCCTGTTCTGTCCACAGAATCAGTGATTGAAGGTGAGAGCAGAGGACCATTTGAGGGCTCGACACTGATGTAGCTGCCAAAAGTTGACAGGTCCCGCTTCAGCGTGTAAAGTGAACATAAGTAGATAAGAAGGCTGGCGTGATGCAAGAAGAACGAAAGAAGAATGAGGGATTTCTAAAAGCGTGGAAATGTGAGCAGTCGCTAATGCATGATTCAAGTGAGTTTATTGGTGAAATGATATGTGTGAACGGATATCTTGGAGACAAAGATGGCTGCTGTCTTAACATATTTCAGGGCTTTAACTGGGGATTGGCAACTTATGCACATAGCGGGCAGATATGCACGGGGAGTCATAAACAACGGTAAAGCTTCCAAGTCCCGGGAAATGACTATGGACCATAAACTAAATTGGAAATAACACATAAATAATGAAATAAAACGTATCGTTATGAATAGCCAATATAGATATATCTTATTCATATAAATATCTGACCTCAAGAGGCAGTAACCGGCTCAACAGACTGATCTAGAAATGTGTCTCTGTGATGGAGAGAAGTGTGGACTCTGTGGGAGCTGTGCTGGAGAGAAGGGTGAGGGCTCTAAAGCAGGGCATCCTGGGTAACTCCGGACGCCCTCTGCATGACACTATGGACACTCAGTTATCGTAGCAACAGAATTATGTCACTGCACTGCCAAACGGAACTGTCAGACTGTACAACAGACCTGTATGAGTTAAAAATGTGCACTATTGTTACGTAGTTGATAACTGATGTACTTATGTGTTTATATGGATGTGTTTCCTGCTGCTGGACACCTGAATTTCTTCTACAGAGATCAATAAAGTATCTATCTATAGAGATATCTAACATTGCTTGTATTGCTTATATCTTAAATAACAGTGTATTTTGTTCAGCACTTTGAGTTGCCTTGTGTATGAATTGTGCTATACAAATACACTTGCCTTGCCTTGCCATTTCTCAGCTAACAACGATCTGACAAATGCACCATTTTCAAATCTTCAAGCTTTGAAGTTCAATTTTTAAGTGGAGTTTTAAATGTTAAATGACCTCCTGTCAAAACCACTACTGTCAGAACAACTACAGAATTTATTCTAAATCAGAGAAAGTTGTTGTGAGTTGAGAGGAACAGACATGTTCATAAAGCAGACATGTAGAACTAACTATTGTGTTTATCTGTTGGAGGGGTTGATCTCCAGAATGGATGCACCAAGGAACTTAAATCCTTCACTCTTCCACTTCAAATATACGTTTAAAACTATCCTGTTGGGTGGCTATGTGAACTCTGAACTTTAAAACATGTACATTTTCTCTATAAGTTTGTTCTAATGTCTACATTCAATAATTTCACAAGTAAAACGGGTAAGAAAAATAAGCTTTAGCTTCAGCCTACACCTTTTGATTCATAAATTTGAGCAGATAATAGTGAATAGTTATAAAAAGTTCTGAAATAAATTGTTTTTGCACAGCATGCCTTTTCAACACAATAAACAATTAACGCTTCAGTAGCAGATGCAAATTTTATCAGAAAAAAATATCTTTTTCATCTTTTTCACTCATGCAATGATATTTTTTCTGCCATTTCAAACATTTTAACATCAATTAGAATGTGCTTAAATGTTTGTTTTTTTTGTTTTCTAAACCCAATTAGAAGCAATGTTTCAATCACACAGTCGTTGAAATGTCCCTGCGTGGATAGTATTTTGGTAGTTGGTTTTATATTTGTAATATTTTGAGTTTCACTTCCTGTTCTGTTGATTGTGTTTTACCAGTCCGTCCCAGTGAAATGCCCGGTGCTCTTTCACTCTTAATGTCAGTCCATTGTGTTTTTTTCTCTCTGTTCCAGTCTTTGTTTGTTGTTTTGTATTCTGGCCTTTCTTTAATTCTTGGATTTACTTTTATTCAATCACATATTGTTTGCAACCGTGCACATTTTTGAGCCATTTTTTCCTCAAACTGACACAAAATAAAACAAGTCCAATAGACATCGTCTCTTGGCGTGTGTAAAAAATATATGGGTTGATTTTTCAATACTCCTGGTTACATCCATCTTGTCAATACTTGCGGACAACGGGCCAACACTTCCACCCCGTGAGTGGACAAACATTCATAACAGCGGGCCGTTGTTCCTGAGCCTGTGTGATATTGATTAGTCATCTCTGCGGGCAATAGGCGCCGTTATCCATCCTGACATGAAGACAGACGCAGGAGGATGATGCATGAGGCTGGAAAACTGTAGAGACGCAAAGATAATGGAGCTTCAGATGCGCACTGGCACGCGCTCCAACAAATCCAAATGCACAACAATGGACCTATTACGCAGTGAATGCATTGGCAGGGATAGAACTGTCTCCAGCACTACGGACAGCGCCTTAAGTACTGTGAAATGCCATACACTGTGCATAATGATTATCTATGTGAGCGGAGATAATCAAACAGTGTTGAAAAGTAAAGCGTGTAGGCCCCGGGGAAGCCTGTGATGTTCGGTGACCGCAGAAAAGGAAAACAAAATATTGCCCTACTGTGAAGCCAACCCCCGCATTTCTCATACCACCATGACACAGAGGAAGCGGGAACTCACCTGCAAGAGACAAGAGAGAGAGAGAGAGGTGATCAATATGACGCACTGTGCAGAACAAAGCACAAAGCCAGTAACATTCTCATAAAAGATGTTTTGCATTCGACTAGTCTCAGCATCTCTTAGAACGATCATCAAAACCGTGTGACAGATAATGAGTGATTTTGCACACCAATATACATTTGCAAAAACAAAGGCAAAGACATGTTTATTCATCCTGAAGCAGACTCGAGCTATTGTTTACTTCGAAAAAAGAACAATCTGAAATCAAATGGGTTTACGTAACACACAATGCGCTGTTCAGATCTTAGTAATGGTTCGGTTCAGATAAGCCATTGATTGTGGATTAAAAAATACAGTGGCTTTGTTTTGACAGGCAGAAGGAATAACATTAATTACAGTGGCTTGAAAAATGATGAGTAATTCACCTTAAACTTTGACACGTTTTCACATTAACAAACGCTAACACACAAATGTGTTGAGGTGGCTTTCTTTGATTTGAATTTATAACAGAAAATGTGTTAGCATGAAACTGTAATCATGTATTTTGGCAAGGCAAAGCTCTCGTTTTACCAGTCAATCTACGTTCCCACCCTCACCTATGGTCATAAGCTTGGGATATTGATCTAAACGGACAGGATCGCGAACACAAGCAGTCAAAATGAGTTTCCTCTGCAGAGTGGCTGAGGGATAGCCTGAGGAGCTCGTGCAGTCACACAGAACGAGCTCGGAGTAGAGCCGCTGCTTCTCCGTGTCGAGAGGAGCCAGTTGAGGTGGCTCGGTATCTGTTTCAGATCTTTGAGGAGGCCCCTGAGAAGACCCAAGCCACGTTGGAGGGAGCATTTCTCGCTGGATTCACCCAGATGAGCAGGAGGAAGTGTGTGTGGAGTATATTATGGCTGATTGGGTGCTTACGCGTTTTGCACCAATCACCAAAAAGATACAGTGCAACAGTTCTTAACAAGGAATGCAATGATAACTGGTTTCAGACATTTGTACCATTGTTGGAAATGCTGTTGAATGGGGTATCAGTTTGATGTTGGTTCTGCAGAGTTTTAGACCTTCAATCATACAAAGCTATTGACGTAATCTAAGTAAGTCATCTTTATTTATATAGCGCCTTTCTCGGACCAGAATCACAAAGCACTTTACAATTGTTATTTTGGGGGGATTTGTCTCTCACTCTTCACAGTCATGGGAGCGAGGCGCAAATTAGTTGTAGGATAATATCATTCTAACCCATTTTGTAACAAGTTTGGTGTGATTTGACAGGTGATGAATACCATTTCCATTCCCTTCACGTGTAACAGTTCATATCAGGTATTGGCAGATATTGAAAGCCAAAGTATGTTGGTATCGCCGGCATCGAGCTCGACTCATCAGGACATCCCTAAAACCATGTATTCCAACCATAGAATACAAGCAAACAACAACTGTATAGCCACAAACCTATTAAAGATAGAATTACAAACTGCCTTTTCTCACTCATACATTTGGCATAAACTTCTCCTTCACAACTTTCCAAACCGCTGAAAAGTTCTCGAGCTGCGCACCGGAGCTCCACAGAGAGTGAGTTGTGTGTAAATGTCAAGAGGGCAGAATGCTGTCAGAGCCGAGGGGGGGTTGGTGGGGGTCAGGGTCTGCTCCCGACACTCCTCCTCCTCCTCCTCTGGGACAGGTACAGCTCGGTTTATACAAGCCAACCATGAAAATACACAGGGGTCAAGATCCGTGCCAAGGTGAGCACTGGACATACGCACACCAGCACACACGCACACAAACGCACACACACTCAAGCCTGGAGGGGGGTGGAAGGGGGGTGTACATATCAATATCAGTTTTGAACTATATGCTCGGGAAAGAAATAACCTGTAGCATATGTACGTACAGTAAAGTGATGTGTGTGGGTCATTTCAAGGGTTCAGATGAATAATAAGTAATCCTACTTCCTATATGTCATTGAGAACTGAAACAACTAATCACGTTTTTTTTTTATATAATCAACAAGTATGTAAGTAATTGATTAATCGTAAAAATACAGACTTTGTGTGTTGGGTTGGGTTTTGAATGTGATTTTACATTTAAACAGAATTTCAGCAAAAACAATCAGGAAATGGGTTCTGGATTCAAATCCCTATCAGAAAATGGCCTGTCTGTGGAGTGAGGTTTGCATGTTCTTCCTATGTCTGCGTAGGCTTCATCTCGGTGCTCCGGTTATGAAAAACATGTGCAATATGTAAAACCAAGATCAGGTCGAGCATCAACACCTGGAGATGGCTCATGACAGAAGCACTAGTGGTGTTGAAGGATGGGTTAAATGCAGATGACCAATTTCTCTACAGAGACAATCAAGTATAACGATTGTCTTGGTTATATTTTCCCTTTGCAAGATATTTCTGTTTGCATTTCTTACAGTAAATCTCCAAGTTTTAAATGAAAAAGAAGAAAGATGTTTAAGTGTAAAGGGATAGTGTTTTGGTCAGCACATTTCCCACAGCCTTGGTGGGAGGGCCTCTGCAGTGATCAATGGCCCCTGAACAAAAGCATGCAGATAATTCAAGGTTTTAGGGAAAAGCCTCGGGACTCAACACCAAACCTCCCTCAGGTACAGCTACAGTGCAAAAACAGATCCAAATCACCACACGTTTGTTTGTTCACCAAGCTTGTTTTTGAAGATAAAATCATTATTTAAATAGTGTGAAATTAATTTTATGGCAGCTGGCGGCAGAATAAATTAGCAACTGGCATAGTGCAATCCAGCAGTGCATGGATTTCTCAATTCATTATTTTTATTGTGATTTTTGAAAAGCCGATTTTGGTTTAAAAAAAAGTGTGATTTTTTTGGATGGATTTTGAAGATCTGGGCAACACTTTTCATTGGTTTCAGAAATAGGTATATACAACAGTTGAAGACATCGTTTTGGTGAGTGCATTATCATGGTCTTAGCAGTAACAGCCAACGCAAAAGAATTTGACTTTAATGAAAAGTAAGTAAGTAAGTGCGTAGGTCATCTTTATTTATATAGCACATTTTTACAGACCTAGGTCACCCAAAGCGCTTTACAATGTTCAGAGTTTAGATATTGTTCCATTCTCTCCACACACTATTATTTATGTACTTGTCTTGTGCACGCTGGGGACTTTTGCAAATGTATTCCAATGTGGTTTTACTGCAAATGGCGAATAAATGAATCTGAATCTGACACGGTGATGATGAAAGCGAGACGCCGAACACGCTGGCGCATTGAAGCCTCAAACCAACACCATCCATTTCCCTCCCTCGTTACATTCAGACCTTATTGTGCGTGTTTTTAGTGGTAGGGGAAACCAGAGCACCCGGAGGAAGCCTACTAAGACACAGGAAGAACATGCAAACTCCACTCAGAAAGGCCATGTTCTGAACCAGGATTCGAACCCAGAACCACTAAGATACCGATGAGACAGTCCACCCATTAATTTAATCATTTAATTCAGACTGCATTTACAGCTCACTACACCTGGATGCTTTATTCATTACTGGCTCAACAACATTAGTTTTGGTACTTGCACAACATACAGTTACAGTAATAAAAGTATGTCCAAACCAAAAGCCAATTTATGTCAGGCTGCTCTGAAACATGACGAGAAAAACGAGAAACAAATCTTCTGAATGTAACCTAAACATACAGTACAACACATTTTCAGAAATCTCATGGAATTTCAGGAAAAACATTTTATCTAATAAATATGTCAACACTAACAAGGAAAGATGCAACACGATTTTGAAAGTGGAATAATCTGTACGACAAGCAGAACAACAGAAATGTACATTATATAAAAACGATCTGACCCGGTGCTTCTGAGCAGCCCACTTGCACTATGGGAGACTGTACATTACGTATCTGAAATGCATTAGCGGTGGCATTACGGTAAATGTTGAAGAAGGTTAAAAAGAAAAGAGGATATTTTGCTTTGGCTTTCCTTGTGTTTGGTATTTTTACTGGAGCTATTATCGTATGGGAGTAAATGGCTGCTGTGTGAGTAGCTAGCCCATCCATAAAGCTTTGTGCTAACATGTGGCTGCATGTGAAAACATTGATTTTCCTTCCCATATCTTTTTTCATCTTTAGTCCAGGAGCACACCTGTATTTTTCTATTTGTTTGAGGACATTTTCTTCAAGTTCACTCTGATGGAAAATGCAATCTTTGTTCCCAGCTATTACTCCTCCGCTTTGCTCGTTCTTCCTTCTGACTAATAGAAATTCTGTTAGTATGTTTCTATGGAAATGAAAATGATTTTATGGTGAGGAAGAAGGATGGCACTGGAACGGCTTTGGGCAATAAAAAAAATGGCAAGGAAAAGCAAATCGATGAGAGATGAAATATATCAGGAGTCCTGGAGCAAGGTCAAGAGGATATGATCTGTGTTGTGCCTCGGTGAGCTGGTGGGAGCTGCGAGAGCCTCTCCTAAAAGAAAATGAGGCCCACCACACGACAGGCGAATACGTTTTACTGAGAGGATGTTCATTTATCACAGACAGCATCTTGCCACCAGCCTCCATAAGGCCAAGAGGACTGTTACCACTCCTGCATACACTGCTGATGCCGGCACAATGGCCCCGCATCGGGTAAATGCGGTAATTAATCTTTTCGGCCGTCATTTTCAACCCACACAGAGTAATTCCAATAAGTATCTAAAGACAGCCCAGAGCATGTCTATCATTTGTTCCCCATCACTTCCACTGCTGACGCACAACAAAATCAATGGAAATCATATGATACTGAAAAAATGTATGAGCATGAGGGGTAAAATTGTCCTTTACCCTTTGTGGAGCAATATCAGGAAGAAAGTAAACAAGACAACTCAACACATACATACACCGAGCCAAAGCCATTTCCAACTCTGTAACTGCCTGTTACTTATGTGGCAATAAAAACGATTCTGATTCTGATTCTGGGACATATAAGTCATTGATAGAAAACAGCGGTGCCACATATACTGTATGTGCCTAAACGCTGTCTGATTAGATTCATTTAGTTTGCTTTATTTTGGTCAACATTAACCTTAATAACAGGGCACCACAATACAAATCAGCATATGTTACCTGGGAGATTCTGCTGTTACATTACATCCAGACCGTACAGTGAGACTATTTTTTTTTTTCTTTACATAAACATATGCTATGAGTTAAAAGAGAGTGAATTACTCAAAAATTAACAACAATACTTTCATTTTTACGGTAAATTGATATCGGTTGTCGGCCTTCTTGACTAATACTGAGTGATTCTTAATAATGTGCTTCTTGGAGTTCCATTCTCACAATGTAGCACAATAACTTTTTAGTGACAGTGTGAAAGTTTGAATAAGCTAAACTAAATCAAACTAATGAGTCATTATTAATATTGATCGGAGGTCAATCCCTTTAAAGTAAAACAGTGGTCGTCCAATTTTTTCATGTTATTTTTTGTGCATAATCAGAATAACATCAACAGTTACAGGACATTCTATGATTGGTGGTCATAATAATTTGTTTGTTAAATGATAATAATTAATCATCAATAGCTTTTGACATCAACTCAATCAATCGAGTCCACAGAAGAACACCATGCATTTGCCTAACGCTACTTCAACACAACGCTCACAACGATCATTGAATAACCATTAGAGCTTGTGTTTGTGGGTGGATAAGGTCATCTGGACTGAACGGCTTATGCCTATTCTCCCCACTTTAGCTGATCTTTATGCACTATTCATTTATACATGTACGGTAACTACATACCACGCATATTGTTTCCTACACTATATTACCGCAGCCATATACAAACACACTCCTGCATGTAACCTTTAGTTTGCCCCTCCACCCACAAGTGCAGCCTTCTGCATGTATGATTCATTGGACTCCTCAGTCGCCATCATACAATTTTAATTCATAATAGGGACAGAAGTAGGTCATTTGACAAACATGTCACATCTGCTCTAGTCAAGGCTGCACACCTCCTTCAGGGCCCGCACTGTTTTTTCTGTCACTACACCAGTCTGTGAGCAGCACTAAGCTACAACAACAAACACAAATCATGTGGCCGAACGTATAATGGATATAATGTGACAGTATGAAAATGTATATTCTTATGTGACAATCATATACAAACTCAGACTCTATACAGAAAAAAACACCTGCTAATGGATAGTCTATAGAATGCCTGACAAAAGATGCGCATAACGAACGGCTAAAAGGTCATGGAAAAACCAAAATGAAAGCATCGTCAGTGAAGGCGTGACCTCTGAGTGCATTGACGCAGATGTCAAAGTGGTCTCCTGTGGGTGATCTGCGTGGCCCACCCCCGAGTCCCCCGAGTGTCACCAATCTGCTGCCCTGATGGCCCATTTGTCTTTCCACCAAACAATCTTACTTTTACAGTAATAGCCTACAAAAGACGGATTGGAATTCTAAAAAGTGTTCTACATATCATAAGCATTACGACTAGGGCTGGGACTCTCTGGGTCATTCGCAGTACAATGCAATATTTTTATGTATATTTATAACAAGCTGCCTTTAGGGTTCAATCTTCAGAAGTCAAATGATAAATTATGTGATTGCTTTCCTCAGACAATAAGCTTTAGAACAAAGTATAACATGCCATGGACTAGGTCGCAAGACATCTTTGGGTAAGAGGTAATTTCACATATTTTGACACACCCCTAATACATATATCTTTAGGGGCCCTCCTGCCAACAAACCATAGTCCTAGCAGTGGACAAAGGTTCTGAATTGGTGGAGGTGATGTTTGTGCTTCAAATTTCACAAATAAGAGACAGATTCATAAAATTCAGCACCAATTCAGAAACCTGTAATCTGTCCTACGTATGACTGGTTTGTTGAGGGCCCTCATGCTTACTTTTTCTTCGGGCCCCAAGAAGGTAAGCTGCAACACATTCCTTCCTGATGTTCTAAGGATAGTGCATGCACCATTTGAGTCAAAACTGAACTGACATATCAAAATTGCCAGTTTGTTATAGTCATTTAGTAAGGATGAACTATGCCAATATATCTCTCAGATACTTCCCTAAAGGATACATTTCCAAAGTGAAAGTTTTCCTCGTGTCACTCTTCAAATGCAAATGAGTGCCCTGGATGCACCCTATCATAGCTCCTGCTGTTCAGAGCATAAGCAGTGTGGTTTGTGAGAGTTTTGTTGCTTAAATTCCCCATGGAGCGATAAGCCTGTAGCACTGAGCTTTGAACACGTCCACCGCTGGAGACAGCATGCTGTTTTTAAATCCGCATGTCCAACAAGAGTCCCTCACCCTGTTTCATTTAGCCACAGCTCGACTCTCAGCTCTGTGTTGACTGCTTACAAACTGCCAGAGGAATTATCAGTGTTTATAGCACACAAAAGAAGCCTATGAAACTGCCACCACCACAAAGACTGGAGCGAAAACCGGGCCAAGTGAGGTGCTGATGTTGATGGTAATGCTTCCAGTGAATGTTGTCCCATCTGTAATGAGTTTAACTGCACACCTCATGGATAATGGGATTCTCTGGCAAGCTATAGATACGGCATCAGCTAGAGAGGAAGTGGGTTGTTCACAGGAGACAACAAACAAAAAGTTGGTAGTAACCGTCAATGTAGTGACTAACAAATCTATGCATGCACCAATACCAATGGTTTTGACACGAATCCTGAAAAAAAAGTAAAGGATTGAGATTGTTGGGCACTGAAATGGCTGTTGATGGTGTAGTCTTGCATAAAATAATACAGTTTTTTTCATCTTGTGAGTGATTTGAAAACTACTGTTGACCTGAACTATCGAGGGAAAACCGAGCAGAGGATTACAGAGAGCACCACTGTCTCTGCTATTTACTTTGAGCTGTGGAATATTCCTCCACGCCTCAGTGCACGACAAGAAAGCACTGGAAGTCTCTCTCACGCTCAAAGGCCTCAGACTGAAATGTAAAAGGGAGGCCAGTCCACTTAAGTGAAACAGAGTAAACAAGAATGTAGCTCTGCATGGCACACAGGCTCCCACAGGGTCACTGCATATGTGCTAATTGAGACTCGCGCTATTTCCATGGCTTCACAATTATCCCTCCTGTCACATGATTTTTTTATTTTTTATTATTAAGCCATTATCTCAGATGTGGTTCAGCGGCAGAGAAATAAACCTAATGATCCCTCATGGGCACAATATGTATTTATTATAGTGTACGTTATGATCTGAACCATGGAATTTAACAGTTGGTCATCATGTGATTTGGATCATGAAGGGCACCTGTGGATCAAGCGCAACTTGTGTTATTTCCTCATTATTATCCAATCATCCATCCATCCATTTTCTTCCCCTTAAGAAGCACCAGCCCCTCACTGATCACCCTGGAGGTAGTGAGTCCACAGGCGCTGAGATCTTTCAGCGGGGGCTTCAGGCAAAGTGGGGTTAAGTATCTTGCCCAAGGACACAACGACAACAGACATGGGAGTCGTGAAATAGGGTCTTGTGGTGGGCTCGAAAGCACAACCTTCAGGCTTAAAGGCCAATGCTCTACCAACTGAGCCACTGTGAACATCATAACATTCATTTTGATATTAAAATATGGAAAATCTGAACAATATGGATCTTTATTAGGGTTTTTTTTCTTTTTTTTTTACAGTTAGTAAAAGTAACATAAATGATCATGTTATCGTTTGCATATAAAGAAAGAGTGCACGTGACACATCTCTGATTCACAATTTGACACTTATGGCTCAGAGATGATTAGCTGAGCATGAGTGGTTCTTTGTCACATCTTTTCCAACAAGAAAGTGAAAAACAGAGGCCAAAACCACCAACATGTAAAAAACCAGTGACAGAACTTGTGCTGAGAGATAGGACCCAAGGATCTGCTGCGTTCTCGTTTGAAATGAACCCCAGATTTTGATAAATACAAACATTTATTCAGAGTCGTTTTATCTTTTTATCCACACTCTGGTTCAGTTGCTTGCTGCTAAATCTCTTTTGTGAAGGCAATTTCAGATTTCAGTGGGTTAGCATCATCTAACTGTTGCTAACTCATTCCATTCATGTTTGAGAGACATTTTACAACTTAGACATCGCAGCCGTTCTCGTATTACTATGGACTGTATAAAAGCAACATGTGAACAACAGCCTTCTCCAGCAAACAAGCACAATCGAATCCCTCGCCTCTTCGCACCTTTGTTCCCCTTTTAGTGTTGACAAGCCCAGACGGCGCGGGGCGGTGGAGGAGCGGCGGGCTGATGCTGTGTGTCCTATTTGGAGCGTTTGCCAGACTCCATCAAATCCCCCTCTGGTGTAGGAGAATATGTCGGCCACCCACTGACAGCCTCCTCAGCCCGGCAGACTGCACATCGCCACTGGGAGATAGTGGGGAAAGATACGCACCCCAGCTGGGATAATCCGGTTACACAGTTATGCACAAGTCTCACGCTCACCTCCAGAATGTAGGCCGGCGAGCAGAGCGTTGAGGGAGAAAGACGATAGCTACTAACATGAGTGTAGCTTGTTCGTGTCATCAGCGGATCCCCAATATGAACCACTGATGAAGGGATTGAAAGCTGCATTTTTTTTACACGTGCATGGGTTATTTAGCAGTTTTGATCCAGCAAGTAACTAGAGATCAAATATGCATGAGTAGGGAGTACAATTTTAAACCCAGAAAGGTGTCTGAGGCGGTGACAATATTAATATATAACATATGCATGATGTTGTCCATAGAAAGTTGCAATTTTGTCTCATAATCAATTATCAGTATGCTAATTCAAATGAGATGTTTGTGCCAACTTGGACTCTGAGGAGCACAGGGACTGCCCAGAGTCAGAGTAAGGACTAAAAATGGGGAGGCAGCATTTCAGATTGATGCAGCTGAAATCTGAAACAATCTTCCTGGAAACGTGAGACAGGCTTCTACTCTGACAATGTTTAAATCCAGGTTAAAACAGTTCTGTTTACCTGTGAATACAACTGATGGATTGGATTATTATGTTTTTTTCTTTTTTAAAACATTCTTAAAAGACTTCCTTTAAAAAATGTGGCAGCTCGATGCCAGAGAAAAAGATAATTGTGGATAACAATGATAAAGATCGCATTTAGAGCTGACTGTCTTGTCTGTATTATCTGTATCAAACTGTGTAAACACCGTCTTCCTCTGCATTGTGTGTCAAATTCTGCACACTGATCAGGTTCTGTGCTCAACAAAGAGAAACTCATTGAAATTCATTGTATGTGCATGGTCACTTTCTCCCCATTAATTTCAGTTTCCAACTCACTTGCTTTTCTAAATAGACTTCAATATAAAAACACTTGCTTGAAGAATATTAATATCTAACTGGCAAGAAATACAAAAAGGGTTAACACATCAGTGTCGTTTTATGAAAAACAAATTAAAATTTGCCTTTTTGCTTATTAACAACCAACATATCAAACAGCGCTAGTGCTACAAGTGAAATATGCTGCGGTAAAACCAATGTAGTTTTACCGCAAATGGCAAATAAAATCTTGTATATGATTTTTGTACTCATAAGTGATTGAATCGCTTGATAGGTTGTTATGGAAAAATGCCATGTCATTTTTTGACCGTGAGTCCATACGAATCACACATGACCCGGTTCTGTCTCTGTGGTGTTGCTTGTTGATACTACCTGTCTCTGTTGGCAATACAAACACATACAGGAAACACATGAGCTGCACTTGATGCCTTCTCTCTCCGTCATTTAAAGTCTCTGTTATTAAACAATAGAGCCCCAATGTAATTCTGGTGATAGCATTAAGAGGTAAAAGAGGGAAAAAACAAATGAAAACAACTGGACCAAAAGTTTGCAATAACAGAAGGTAAGTGCACTTGAAGCCCGTTTCCATTAGTAACATAGCAACAGTCGCCTGCATTGCCACTCAGCATGCAGAGGACATAGGCTAAAATATCTTTGGTTAAAAGTACCAGTAGTAAACGAATCATTAGCTGCTGGCTTGGCAGGTCAACACTTCAGCATCTATTGTACAATGTATACAGTGTAATCTAAAACATTGGTGTGAACAGATTGGGTTTTTAAAAAAATGAATGATAATCAGTTTAACATTTTTTTTTTTGCAATTCCAATTGCAAACCAAGGGCATCACCAAGTCTTGAGATAGCATATGTATGAAGACGTCACTTTGACAGTGTGTCAGCTGGCTGTACGTCATGTGTTTTCATGTTAACATGCAAGCCCTTATCTGACAGGCATTAAGATTCAACAGCTGCAGTGGCCCTAGGTGGGCCTCAGCACAGCCCAAGGCAGGTGGCAGACAGTCTATGTGCATGCTCCTAAATCATTCATGTGGTGATGGGTGGACACAGCTATGTGCATGTAGGTGTCTAAATGATAATGTCTAAATGATAGTTCATGAGGAAAACATGGGTTGTGTCCACAATGTCATAACATTTGATTAAATTGAAAATTATAAAGAGGACAAGCTGAATCCAAGTTTCATACTTTTTATGTTTAAAGATGTCTTCCTCAACTGTCCTGGTGGTCGCTTTTTGCTTGGGTTCATCTAAATGTTGCTGTTTTGCCTGGATGTTTACAAGAAATAAAAAAAAACTGACTTCACCAAGCTATAGTGAAAAGTTATCTGTAGAGTGGCAGGTCTTCATACTGTAAGCACTATAATCATTCATAACTAAAATGTAACTGAGCGACACTTCAAACAAAGCAATGATCTATCTTTAAAGGCAGGTATCGGAGGACTTCACAAAAAGTAGGTCCCCACCCCAACAGCTGAGTTCTGGACCTTTAATACCTTCACAAATACTGACACATAAAGGAGCCTTTGAAGTCACTTTTTCTTTAGCCTTGGACGACTGCTGGAAAGGGCAACATTACACAATCCACAAAAACATGTATTTGGTATAGTTCTATCTCATCACTTCATGCACCTTCAACCTAATATCTGTAGATGAAAGAAACAAAAACACACCCTTTACTGTATGTCCCGTCAAGTAGAAATGACACATAAGGTTTGTGGAAGCAGAGAGGAGAGATGGAGGATGAGAGTGACATTCTCCGGGTTCTCCTCCTGGATTAGTATGCGCCACTGCTACTGAGCAATGACCGCAAGGAAGCAGCTGACACGCAACAGACAGCCGACAGAAACTAACACTAACACAAATTATTACCTTTTCATTATGGAAATTAATCCGTCCTTCTCTTTCCTCCCACTCAGCCTGCTCAGGCCCCTCCCACTCCCTGCACGCTCTGCTATATACTGAGGAAGAATGGTGTTGACTCTGAAAAGCAATTACCTGTCATTTACCTGTCTCTCCCTCGCTCTGATAATGAATTTCAAGTGAAAGGTGAAATAATTATCTTTTCCCCGCACAAAATCAAAGCTGGGGGAGGCAGGGACAACGGGCTAAGTCACAATAGGTGGCATGTGTTAGGGGGTTTACAGAGGCCACAGGCACCACACACAACAAACTGTAGGTTACTAACTGCAAGTCCAACACAAACTGCCAGCAGGATATCATAAATTAACCTTGAATCTGTACGTAAGCAAAATAGGACGAGCTTTGAAATGAGGTATGCTTTGGATTTGCCTCTCTGTACAGTGTGTGCTGTTAATAAGTGCATGTTTAACTTTTTCTATAGCTCTTCTATAACAGACAGGTGATATGTCATATGTCTTATATTTTTGCCTTTTCTTGCCTAAATCCTCTCTGCTGCAATATTCTCTATGTTAAGAAAGGTCCCCAGTGACAGATAGTGACTGACAATAGTGTGTGAGCGCAATAACTTTGGAAAAATGGCTCATTATTTTAAGCTCGTCGAACTAAAACAAAGAAAGATAGCATACAACTGTTAAAAATAGGCTTTGTTTCAATTAAAAGTTGGGTTGTTGAATGTGAGGTGATATTGAGAGCACGAGGAAACCATATTGGCTAAATGCACATTCTACCTTACATAAAGCCATCGTAATACAAACCTAACAGACAGACGGATGTTCAGGAGATGATTGACTTTTTAATCTGCGCCAAACATTACAGAAAATTACATGGTGCACGGTTTCTTCCCAAATCTAGAGCTCATTTAGTCTACATGTAATACATTAAGGAATGGGAGCAAAAATCAACATATTTATTAAGTTATCAGTTCATCTTCTGAGTGAATATATTACATTGTGACATCATGCTATGTGCCAGAGCATAGTAACGTGCAATTGAAGATTTTACATAACGACTTGCAGCAGATGATTCATTCACTTTAACCGAACCCATTGGCTTCAAAGATGATGGTTGCTTCCATATCTAGAATTAGGGCTGCACAATATTGGAAATTATAGCAATATTCGATATGAGTGTTTTGTATTTCGATAACGATATTATTGCGATATTTTTGTCTTTCACCTTAAATTGCAATCTGCATTGAAACGCAAGACAACAAAAAATAAGCACAACATTAATGGCATTCAAATATATTTATATACTTTTTGTCTGTTTGTTGTTCTTGTTGAATGTTGATGTGTCCGTCTGTTTTGTTGTCTTTAATAAAGGAAAAAATAAAAAAGTATATATATGTGTTTGTTTATCGCGCATCTTTTTGATATGGATATTGTACACACCAATATCGCGATAAGAATTTTTTTTGGTATATCGTGCAGCCCTATCTATTATTGAAGCGACTGACAAAAGAAGCAGCATGGGGTACACAACTTTTATTTTTAATTACAACTAGAGTCTTATAAAAGTAACATTTTGTGACCAACAAAACCAACAGTGTCTTTATCAGATTATCTTTTGTGTGAGAAAGAGCCCCATGAGTCACTATTTGTCTTATTTGTCTCTTTAGGCTAAGAGCTCATTGGCTGATTGAGGTTGGTTCTCTATTTTTCCCTTTTCTATCTGAAAAAGCTGATCTAAAGAGGCCAAAAATACAAGCAAGTGAAAACTAGAGATAGATAGTTGAAAGTGAGCGGCTATTGTTAGTTGGATTTTATTTCATAGTTCAATGTTTTGTGGTAGGCCTAATGCTGCAGAGAATGTTTTCTGACGGCAAAACATGTATGAAAAATGACAGAAGGCAAACCAAGAGCTGACCCTTGAGATACATTATGCATCTTAACGTACCACACATTTTTTGAATTGCACACAGGCAATCACTATGGAAAATATGGAATTACAGGAAGTGCTATATATAAATATGAGTGTGTGGTTTAGCCCCTGTGTCTTTCGCAACTGAGAGGATTTGACAGTGCAACACAAACAGACAGAGTACAATCCTGAGATAACGACAGGAATTTCAACACCTGATCCACGACAAAGCTAGTTAGAGGAGGGTGCTTTCATCTGCTCAGAATAGCCGCTTTGTGCTCGGCTGATTGGAGACAAATTTGTGGTATACGGCTGTGGAAGATACACACAGATGCACCTGCATGTGGACACAGCACCAAAACCTCAACAAAGACGCTGGAATGTAAGGTTTCAAAATTGTTAGGTTTGACATCAGCAATTTACCACAGTTTACAAATCAGGGATCCATCTATTGATCCTGAACCATGATATTAGACATCAAAACATGCACGTATTTTACTTTTTCCTCATAGACAAGTTAATATGATGCAAATGCGTACTATTATTGGAAGAGTGCATTAGCATAAAGCAGCACACAGTAGTATATCGCATCCTGACCCTGGCCCGGCTGCCTGGGGGGAACCTGTCCACTTTGCAGCCTGTAGTCCATGAAAAATCTAAATTGTGTTTCTTGTTTTGTTATTTTTTTCCGCCTGAAGTGTATGACCCCTGATCCTGGAATCCCATTGAAAGTGTACTCTTGTGATCCGACAAAGTGACAGGGCTAATAGGCTGCTTTTGCGCCTATCAGAGACACTTAGCGAGCTTTTCAAATGGAAATGGTTGGATTACCCACAACAATAGCGCAATTCTTTTTATTCATTTAACTAGGGACCCAGTGAGTGAGTAGTACATAAAACTTGTTTGCTTCCTTTGCAATAGAGCATAATTCTCGGTAATGATCCAGGCCGATTGTCCATAACGTCGTCCTTCTCCTCTGCTCGTGCTGAGGTGAACACAGATCAACAGCGGTAGCAGGCTGCAGTAAAAATGTCTCATCAAATGGGAGCGAGTGAAAGTAAAACATTCAGAGTTCAACCAATTTCTCAATATTACACATATAAATAAATGTAATAGACAAGGATTGCTTATTGCTTTTTACAGTGCAATCCTAGTCTATTATATGTATTTATTTAACATAGTAAAAATAACTTGAATTGTCCAAAAAAAAAAAAAAACATGACTATCACACACAATGGAAATAACTATAGCTTCACCCTTTGGGCTGTGACCTGGAGATTGTTGTTATTACTTATTGACGTCCATTAATCACCAGAGCAGTGGCTCCTCTACTCAGCAGTTTTCAGATATGTGCCCGTGGTAGAAGCATGGAGCACACCAAGCCACGCAGGCCGGCGCTCGTCAGCCCAAAATGACCTACGCATAGATTGGCCGCGCAGTGACGTGGATCTTTAATAATGTTCATCTTATTTAGTATATGAGTTGGCTCCTGCCTGTGAACAAGTATAATATACTGTATACAATTTGAAATAGAGATGAATCATTATCAGGAAATTCATCTTAATTTTGTCCCTATAATAATGAAATAATACAATGAAATGGTGAAACAATAGGTTGGGTTCAAGGGTCATTATTTAGATAATAGTTTGTCTTGTAAACAACAATGACAGTAACTACGCTTAGAATAAAACTACCTGTTAGCATAAATGACCCTTTATAATGTATTGAAAGAATGAAGGACGTCCAGATTCATTCCAACCAAAATCTGTTCCTATTTGGGATGTTGTTTTTTAAGCTGCCTATTTGCAACATGTGTCTGTGAAATCGTTGTAAATTCTCAGAAGGGGATCCATCTAGAGACCGTGAGCTTGGCTTGGTCAGGCCAAGCTGGAAGATCTACGATGCATATTCATGAGGGAAAGGGAAGTTTCCAAATGAAGTTTCCAAAGTAACTTGCACCAAACAAAATAGGCTAAACAAAGATTTGGAATATTGCTTTGATTAAAATGTCTCCTCTGCCACTACGTAACTCAGCCACAATGCATTGTTTGTTCATTGCTTGTTCAAAAGACAATACAATGGTCATGCGGGATCCCAGCAACAGTATGAGTGAAAGATTTAAAGAAAACCTTGTTGTTGACATGAGCACGACTTTGGCTGCGAAGTACAAAACGGTTGCTGGCTTCCCCACAACACAACAATGGCTGACAGCAGTGGATGTTCTGGATTCTAGCTGCTTAAGGATTATGTGAATGAGACTCTCAGCACAAACCATAAGCCAATAACACCATTTCTTGGACAGCAGCACCGCAGAGCTGTCAGGATTGGACTTTCAGGAAGTCTTTCTCTTTCTTTTCCATCTCATCACATGCAGGGAATGGCACAAACACATCTGCTGGCTTCAATGAAACATTCAAACAGCAAAACAGCAAAAATCAGTCGATGTGGGGTCTTTTCTATTTCCACTGGGTTAGCCTTTTGGCACGGTTTACACATGGACAGCAGATTTGAAGTCTTTCAAGAACAATTTTTTGTAGGGGAAATTGCATTCAGAGTGTTATAATGTCCTTCTGACACCATCCTTGATACAGTATAATCCATTAGTGATTAAATTCAAACTAGGGATGTACCGATCCAGATTTTTTGTATTCCGATCCGACTCCGATATTCTAAAATATTGTTTTGCCGATACCAATCCGATACCGATCCAATTCAATATTTTCAAAAATGTTGCAACCAGTATTACTTTAAAATTGTTTTTTTTTATTATAACATGACCAAAAATATTGTTTGGCTTTTGCTTAACAGAACTGAACTTAATTTCGGAGTTAGGTCTTAAGTAAGAATCACATCAGTATTGAATATTTCACCTTTATCATAAACTTAACATATAATAAATGCCATTCTCTGTTGCGTGGTTCTTTTCCAAGTGATGGATCAAGTTGGTGGTGTTGAAGTGAGCCTTTTTGTTCCCTCCTCGTGAAACTACTACTTTACAAATAAAATAAGATAAGATAAGATGTCCTTTATTAATCTCACACAGGAGAAATTCACATGTTACATCGGCAGGGATAGAAACACTCAAGAATTG
>JAPMNZ010820092.1:0-12348 GCA_029875035.1 Pomatoschistus microps | reverse complement strand
GTGGTGTTTCACTTTGCCTTTATGTAATCCTCTGTTTGCATCTCATGATATATTTTAAGAAACACATCCTAATTCAGCCATTGTTTGCCTTGGGGAAAGAGTCCAAGTGCTACAGCTGTCCAAAGAGAAACAGGATAGTCAGGCAGGGACAGCAATACAGACTCAATTGGACGTGTCCAAATGTGAAAAGGGACGTCAGAGAAAGCTTGCACTAAAGAATCATTAACTCTGTCAGTAGAAAATTAAACGTTTCTTCCAACAATTACAAGTTTGACAACAAGACCACATATAAGGAAGTTAATGTATGCCTCAAAAAAAACAAAACTTCTAAATCCACTCCTGCCTGCGTAACAACGAACAAACTTTTGCCAAGAAGTGCAAACACTTTCATAACTTAAGCACGGGGTCATTTCCTCTACGGAGAAACCAAAGCTTACAAAGGGAGATATGGGGGTTCTGTTCACTGAAAGAATGCAGGACAAGCCGGCGTCTGTCTGGGTAGGCAGCACTTGCACAAGGAGCAAGAGCACTCTGATAAGGAAACTCTAGAGCTGTGATAACGCAACAATATTTCCGACTGGCCTCATCATATTGTCACCAAACGTATAATTCCTTCTGTGTTTTTTGGACAACACAAGGATTAAACGGGAGAACATTGCGGGTTTGATGTTACGGCTTATGCACGTCTGTGTCAACGCTGGAAAAAAAATCAAATGTATAGAATATAGTGTATAGGTAACGAAATGCTGGTGATCAATTGAATATGCACTACAAGAAAAAAGGGAAATATGAGGTAATAAATCCTTGAATTGACTGGTTTTAGCTTATTTCAAGAACTTCTTTATTGACTGTTTTTTTTGACATTTCTTGTATCATTTTAAAACAAGATCCTTTTGCTTGTCTCATTAACAAATCTTGTTCTAAGGCAGTCAAAATGTGCCTCAAATGAGCTTACATTTGACCAAATTTGAGCAATTTCTAACTTATTATTCATCTGTTTTTGCAGTGTGTATTTTGTTTTTGATCTGCTGAAAAAGTATTGTAAATATCAATACTAAATGAATAATGCTAACACAAAAACCTATATCAAATAAACTATTACATACATTACCATACATTATTTAACGAAACAGGCAAAACTGTATGGGGAAAATGCCTCTAAAATGTACATTCATGTTAACAACAGCAGACTTTGGCATGGCTGGCACTGCGGCCTGCTCTGGTTTACTCACTGGCCTAATGATAAAGTGTATAATGTGCTCACAATGACAGACAGGTGTTAACAGCTGCAGGGCACAGACTAAACAAGCCACAAACATTTGGATAATGCATTCTTACACACTTTAAGAAATAGCTTTGCAGTCTTTACACCAGGTCCATTAAACTTTGGGCTTTGGGGTCAAATCAGGCCCGCCAAACAATCTGCAAAAACCATATAGTCTTAATTCAAGTTCTGTTTCAATTTATTTCTTATTCCATGGGAGAATTTTGAGAATGTCTTGACTCAGAAAACAGAAATCTTCTTAAAAACGGGACTTTCAAAATGGGCTCCAATTCAGATTAATTCTGTCTGATTCAAGCCATATTTGACTTATTTGTTTTGAAGCTTATACCCCGATCAGGCTTTTCAGTTAATGTAAAAACGATATCAACCCAGAATGTCATTTTAGTACGTTTTATTTTCTGAAACTATTTTTTGTTATGTTTGTCCCCCCAGGCTGAGGGTTCATGGTGCAGTATAGAGATTGGTATTGGACATTCAAAAGCTGGATTGGTCATGAATGTCACCTGCCTTTGAGAGATTCCATAATTTATTCACAAATGGGACAAAGTCAAAGTCATTCTATTCTTCTTACAAGACATGTGGGCAACAAACTTTTGGCAACAAAATGTAAATATCCCTACTCAAGTATTGTGACAGCAGTACCCTCCCCCAACTATCATATAGGACCTGAGCATCTCTCCTCTGTACCTCTTTTTTCTATACTTCTCTTTCGCCCATCCCCCTCATCCTCTTATGAGAACATTTAAGGGCTATGACCGTAGCTATGTGAGGAGGACCACCACAGTGCGACCAGGCGGCAGGACCCGAGGAACTGTCAAACACAAGGCGAAGTGTCTGTCAGGGTGCTCCAAAAGCCTGTGTAAGCCTCTGAGGCATTCCACTCCCCCCACTGGCACCCTGTGTTTACAACCGTTTTGTTTGGCCTGAAAAGGTGATGTGGGTGAAAAGAAGAAAGAGGACTTGGAGCAGGGGGAGTGGGTGTGTCGGAGGAAAAAACATCTGTGTGAGATGATGTATGTGTGTGAGTGTGCATGCATAGTGGGCCTAAAGTGTGCAAAAGTGTGAGAATGATTAGGCTCTGGAGGCATCTGGGGGCCACTCTGAATTCCAATTAGTCGCTCCTTTCCAAAGTGCACAAACACGAGGCGAGGTGAAAGGCAATGTTGGCAAAGCCAATTTACAAAGGCTATGGACAGCGGAACCATTCACAGACAGGTTTGAAATGTACGCTCATGAGGAATTGTGGTGAGATATTTTAAAGCAGGGCTATTGAAAACAAACTCACTTTTTTGAATCAAAATGTTGTGATATTTGGTTCAAATGGTTTCACAAGATTTTTGACAGCATTTAATACAAATATTTGGGTTCAAAAAGTTTTGGATAGTTAAAGCTAATCCAAAAGTAGTAAGACTGCATGTAGGACGAATAAAAGATAACTAGAATTTAGAATAAATTAAAATCTAGACCTGGACGATATCTATTTCAAAGAGAATATTGTGAATACATTGGGGAAATGGGCAGTGAGCTTTGATTGCTTGGAGTGAGCATGTTGAATAGGCATGTTTTAAAGTGTTGTGTGAAAAACCTGTCCAGCTGTGACGAGCATGTGTTTCAAATTAGGTATTTCAATAAGACACACGCTGACCGAGTTCCAGGATGCAAATCTGCTTCATATACATCACATTTGATGATTTTCACTCACGGCTACAGCAACACAGATCTATGGAAAGTTCAGACATTATAAGTTTAAGAGGAGAAAAAGTCACAAACAGGCCTTTTGGGGCCCTAATATAGTACATGCAGGAAAGGTTGAAACCAGTCTCGCCCCATTGACAATGAAAAGACCAGTTACTGTTTGAAGATTATAAAAAGAGGAATATGCAAACGCACAGTATAAGACAAGGTCTTTATAAACGCTTTAACTGTGTTTGTGAGACTATAGTAAAACGAAAATGTCAAAGTAGTTAAGGCTACCACAGCGTCTGCCATAAATCAGTTTTAAAAAGCAGATTTATGCATGCATGCATGTATGTGTGTGTGTGTGTGTGTGTGTGTGCGCGTGCAAGTGTGTGAATACAGTACATGCTTTAGGTATTTGTGCTACTGACTACTGACAACTATACTCAGTAGCACATACAATACCATACTTTAACATTCTGAACACAACTCCCCCTGCTGTTGCTTTTAAGAAATGTTTTACTACAGGTAAAACAAACACACAGGTAGAATAGTTGTTTGCTGAATATGAAAATGATCATGAAAAGTTTGACCATGTCAAAATAATTTTTGCATTTTCTGTAAACTATGGAGCCGGACAACTTGGTAGATCGTGCCCTGTAATTGCCAGGAAACTGTTACAGAGAGCACCTAATTTTGAACCCAAACCATACATCACTGCATGAATGAGAAGGTACAAGTTTAAAAAGACGCCGCTCTTTCATTTTAACACAGCCATTTCCAATAGGCATCACCTTTAATATTGTACGGCTTTTTGTCATGACTATGGGCTCAAAGTTCACTAAGGCCTTAACCTTCTGGGGCTTAGCGGCTCGGTCCCTGCGGCAAGAACCGTGTCCAAACCACAATACCAGATCACGACTTAAATCTGAAGTCTAGAAACATCTGGTTGTGCCTTGCCTATGTAAGCGACCACACATGCTAACACACAAAGACATCAACCACACCTCGTTTATAAAATAATAATGATCATCTCAAGAGCAGCAATAATGTCGCTTTATGGAGAAATCTTAAGGAGGTCCCAGGAAATGGAAATAGTCCAAATGACAGTTGTTATTATAGAATGATTTACATTGACTTTTGACAGGGTATGCATTTTTCCATGTTCCGTTTTTCCTTTTTAGTTTACATAATGAGGGGAGAGAGTTGACAGAAGCCCGGGTGTGAAAAGGGTGCAACAGAGGCAAAATGATGCAACCATGACCCCAGCCAACCTCCCTGCTCTTCTGAACATTGCTTTCCACGTTTTTTTCATACGCTTTCTGTGTACTCAACACTTCCAGGACGTATGAAAGCTGTCATTACGATGAATTAGTAGCTTTGGCTCTGGAAACGGTTTCATTCACACTTTTTGAACACATAGGTTGTTTGCTCAGAAACTGCTGACTGAATAAAAAAGCTTCAATGTATTCAAAAGTATGTATTTATTTAGCATTAGTTTAGCAAGACGTTACTGTAGATTTTATTTTGCCTGCTCAACTTTGGCTGAAGACTGAAGTGAACAAATACATGCTTTTTTCTCATATAGGAACATTTGAAAAAATGCACCAAATACACCATTCAAACAAGATACAAGTTCTATCTCTAACCTAAAACTCCCACTTTTATTCTTTACTTTACTTTAGAGAGTTCCACACACAATCAACTAATACATGGCATATTTGCATGACCTCACTATCGCTCTCTAATTGGCCCAAATCAATAACATTGGAATCTATAAAATTGGAATAAACAAATCTAGAAGTGCAATGAATAGTTTGATGCCTGATTTTTATTATGTTTTACTATATAAGTGTAAAAAAAAATTAATACCACATTGAACAGACTGGACATGGCTCTTGGCACTTATTGCAAATATGAATCCTTACACAAGCAAATGCAAACAAAACACCAAAGTCATTCACATTCATGTCCCGCGCAAACAAAGGGACACGCAGGCGGGACCTTTTGAAGCGGAAACATCAGAAAGGGGAACCGCAGGAGGATAGAGGAGAGTGGGGTGTAGAGGGAGGGTGGTGGCGGTATTTATAGGCAACAAGTGATGGGATGCCCTGGTTAGTGCACGGACCACTGAGCCAGATGACAGATGCGCCGCCAAGAGGTCATGTGACTGCATTACTCACTCTGGCACCCAGTGAGAGGCCGCTCGCTGCAGGGAGAGTGGGAGAGAGCCGGGCGACTTGAACCCTGAGGGACTATTTCCCCATTTCAATTAACAGTAGGTAAACAAACAATTTGATTCACTTGATTCATTTAAAGACATTAGTCAGTGAACTCAATTTGCCTCATTCGGTCACTACTTTTTAACAGAAGAACAGATCCTCTTCATAGACGCACTATAAGCCGGTCGTGGGACTATATGGAGCTTAAAGTAGGTGTTTGGCAAGTTGTGTATACTGGTATGAAAATATGTATACACAGTACCTTGAAAAAGCATTTAGTCATGTTATAACCGCAAACATAAAGACAAAAATACATATATTCATTATTATTTTTATTTAACTGAAAAGTGGGGCTTGCAAGAGTTTTCAGTCCTCTTTCCTCCGAGTGCAATCAATAGTTTTTTAGAAGTTGCCTGATGACTGATGAATGGTCATTTACTTAAGTAGAGTTCACCTTAGTGTAACCTAATCTTAGTGTAATAACAACTGTTGCGTGATGGCCTCAGAGAAAATCGATCTAAGATGTGTTCGAGAGGTCACGAATGACGTTTGGAAGAAGTTTAAAGCATTAGTTCAAGAGAGATGAGCGCCAGACTACAATGAGTGAATTTTGGTCAGGTGCTCATCAGGATCAGCAGTGGAAAGAACACTGGAAACATTGGAGAAAGGAGGAATTCCGAGGCACTCTTAGCAGTAAATAAAAATCCTTTAGTAAAGCGATTTGCAGAACACAAATGTGCCATCAGATCACAAAATCTGAATTTTCCATTGGCGAAACATTTCCAGTCTTCAGCACAGATGCCAAATTAGAAAACTCAAAATGATGACCATAGTCATTCTAAGCACTATCAGAGGTGGAGACAAACTTATCACAAAGGGTAACATTTGGAGAGAAATTCTAAAAGCAGTGATACATCCAGGTCTCAATGAGGAGATTGACTTTTCTATATTTTCATAACTGTACTTCTTGGAGTGCATTAAAGTTTTTTTTTTTCATTTCTGGGGCTCCATTTCAAAGTGTACAGCATGTTATTTGTTGTGACAGTTACAAGAATAGTTCTGTTCATGTTTATGTGGAGTCCGTAATTGTGTGTCCGGTTGAAAATCCCCACATAGATGCCTTAAGAAATGATGCATTAATCTGCCGTTATAGAATTTTTGTATTACTGTATGAATAATGTTGTGACAGGTAAGGATCACATTTAAACCACACCTGGTGCCCTGCAGTCTATCACATGCTCTGAAGAAGGCCCTACATGGCCGAAACGCGGTGCTTGACCGTGTTTATTAAAGGATTTTTATTAGCTGTCATTGTGAGGTAATACAAAGATTTTCCAAGATATCTTTCAAAACCAAATATTTACCTATGCACAACAGTCCGCCCAAACTAACTGGCCAAACTGCAGACAATCTGTACAATCAATCGTGCACTACACAAACATTTATTTGTGTGGGGAATAGAAAGCAAGAGTTGAAATAGAGACGCAAGAAACAAAGTGGGAACATGTGGAAGAAGGGGCTCTGAATCAGCTCTGGTCTAAAACCAACACTACTCATCACGTCTCTATTCACCACATCCCCACTATCAAAACGTGTGATGGCGGCATCCTGCTATGGGGCTGCTTTTCTTCAGCAGGGACAAGGAAGATTATCAGAGTAGATCGGTAAGTGGATCAAGCAGAATAGAGTGATATTGTAAGTCTGCATAAGACGGAATGTTCTCCTACCATAAGGAAGGTTTCCCTGAACATAAAGACTTTTCATTCAATGGAAACAATATTCATGTGCTCAGATGCCCCAGTCTAAAAACGGATGTCCACAAATGCTCTCCAGCTAGTGCTTGAGCTGTTTTGCGGAAAATAATGGGAAAAAAACACGTCAACCTTTATGCCCAATTTTTATCGTGACATATCCCAAAATACTGTAATTGTAGCAAAATTGTGGTAACTTAGGTGCTGATTACTTGGATGCCACACTTTTTCAAAATCAAATGTATCTGTGTGGTCATAACACGGCAAATTGTGGAAAAGTCAAGAGGTATGAATAAATCACAGCTCTGTCAATAGCTGTTTTTATTATAAAGTGAAGGTTCTCCAGCCACTTATAATATTGAAACAATAAATACAGGAATACAGCATGTCTGAGAATGTAAAATAAACATAAGAAAATGTGTGTGGGCAGGTGACTATGATTGCGTTCTCTTTCTTTCAACTTCAAACAATGCATTTAGGTAATCTGATGCCTCAAACAAAACTAGTGTCTATTCTCAAATCAATGTATTATGTTACTCTATTGAAATGGCCATGCATGGTGCTATTGTAAGGATGTCTTCCAGATCCCAATCCATTGTTTAGGATCCCAGTAAAGACCACACATACAGAGCAATCTGCCAAAGTCATGCTCCACTTCAGATTATAAAAGCCACTTGAGGTGATTAAACTCATTGGGTTTCCTCTGGGCTCAGGCCTCTCTGGTTGTGTGCAGACACAAGGTTGCAGTTGGATTAACCACCTTACCATCCTGTGTCTTCTCATGTCCAAAAAGAGCAGAGCTTCCCATAGTATGGCATGACGATCTCTGTTCTGAATTAGTACTTTGATTAGCCACAGGCAAGTCTTAGCTAGACTTAGTCATGTCCTTACTGTACCCCTTCGACCATAGTTTCTTTTTTCAGTTTTAAATAGAAGACAAATCCATGGGGATCAAGAAGGTAATATAAAGAAATACACATTTTGAAGGAGTTATTGAGGGAACCCAAATTCTTTCTGTCACTTTAGTGTGAAAACTATGCCTGGTTATTCCCAATCCCAGCTCACCTCAACAACCCCCCTTCCTTGCAGAATCACTGCTGTGATGGGAGCTCTATTGTGAACGCTGTTGTTGCATGGCTTGGACTTTGGCTCTGTTACGGACAGTTCACTAACCCACTCACCCGCCTTTTAGAGCAGTTATGGGGTCACAAGTTCAATACAGGGGGACTCAACTGTGCCCACCATGCGGCTTCCTCTTTCAAAGTCCTGAAGTCTGCACCTTCTACTTCTCAAGACACTTTTTGTTTCTCTCATATCCCGTTTCTTCTCCTACCTCCTTTGCAAAAGCCCTACTCTCCATGCATCCTGAGCGACTGACCCGCTGTCTTAGCCCCTAATTAGCATAGCATCCCAGAGCGAAGAGAACATGAAGGCTAATGGGGGTTGGGGCCCCGTAACAGCACCAAGGCTAAAGCCTCAAGTTTCGAACCAGAGCCATCACCTGACCACATTTACATGGGCTTCTACGAGCAGAACACTGCCCCGGAGCCTAATGCATGATAAAGTATTCTAACTTTACCTTACATAACCAGAAAGGTTCATGGGAGGTTTTCATGTGTGCCAGCTAGCATTCTAAAAAGACGTTCTACATTTCAGCCAGATGTTTGTTTTGTCACAGAATACAAATTTATGTTGATGAATAATAATGAAAAAAATAAAAAAACAATATTATTGTATAAACAATGATAATGTGTGGGCACTGAAAGACTATATTGAGACTGAAAGCCAATATTATTTCACTCCATACACAGTGGTGGTAAGAAACTGGGGCAGAAGTGAGGCAACCAGTATCGCTGCCGCTTTGACCATCACCATTCATTTATGCACTCACCAGACTCATTCTAGGCAATGTGGATGAAGTGTCTTGCCTCAGGACACAACAACGGATTGGTACTTTACAGCGGCAGCTGCCCCACTGCGATACATGGTGCTCCCAGAGGTCTCCTATAACTGTACTAACCAACTTCTGCTCTGCTTTACTTCATATATTTGACGAGACATTGCAGTCCCTTGACATGTGAATACATAGGATAGAACTAACACTCAAACTTAGTGAATGATATAGAAAAGAAATACCTCAACAAGTTATGCAAGGTTGATAGTGGTGGAGAGAAGCTGTGGATGGGATTCTGTGTGAGACCAACTACCTTGGGACAATTCAGTAACTGCAAGATTGCAATAAAAAACTGACCAATTTATGGAAAAAGCATTTCAATCCAAGCTCAGATGCATATTGTAGAGTTATCTTTAAGATCCAAGGCCACAAGAGAAAATGTACAAAGTCTCAGCCTACATAAACAAATTAATGGAATATACCACCAGGACATATCAGCAGTGTCTGATACTGTATTAAACCTACAAAACAAACCAATGCCTGCAAAGGCAGGATGGAAGTGTGGAATCTGACCTGCATATTTTGTACGGTGGACCCCTGCTATATCTGTAACTGCTAAACATTATTATTTGAAGAACTGCCTCTGTTCCTATGCACATTGATGCAAATCATATAAAACGTTGTATCTCCTTTTGTTCGATCTGAAGAGACTCAAAAATAAACCGGGTAACAGGTGTAATCGCTGCTGCCTTGTCTTCATTTCTTGACAGATGGAAGCACTGGGCACTCAACATGGATTCACAGGAGCAGGTCTGTAGTGCTATTGGAGATCTATCACTATCCCACATCTAGGCCATGTAAAGAAATCCCTGAGTTCAAACCCTAATTATAAAAACAAGATCCACTCCAAGTAACCAAGTGTTTCTAATTCTGATGAGATTTGCTGAAAGATTCCATTGGTTTAATTCAAACACACATCATAATTTATAGATTGAAGAATGAATCTCTCTAACATAAGCAGGTTCAGATCTCAAATGGGTGGTCTTAACAAAATCACCTGCTTTCAATATGTTATCAGCACATCTCATAAGAAATGCTTATGATATGTTTTAGAGTTTGAGCAGCTGATTTTTAATGTCTTCCATATTTCAGGCAAGCATCAAAGTGATCCAGTCCTGACAACACATACACTCTTCATACATTTTTATCTCAATGTGGACATCTTACCATCCCATTCCCACATGTGGTCCCATCTGCCCATGGCATGTGCTGTGTGCGACATCCTTTATGGTCCCCCTCTGCACTCGTACACCACAATCGCTTGCACTGTTTCTGAAAAGTCATCAAATTGTCACAACACACTTTAATCACCTGCCAAAGCACATCTGTGCCCTCCAATGGGAACTGAGCAGAAGTTTTTTTGGTTGCATCGCTATCTTCTTTCACTCTCAGTATGAGATTGACATGTTTAATACTACTTCACTGCTTTCCAGAAAGGAGTGCGATCCAGTTACAGTAGTCCACAATAAGGTTTTAATTTTCATGCAGACTCTGACTGCTTTATGAGGGTTTATTTGCAGGTCGTCTTACCATATACGGACAAATTTGGGATCCAGGTCCGAACATCAGCTCACACTGTCTATTGGCGTTGTAGATCTGTCCAGGAAGTAGAGTGGGCAACTCGTAAATCCTTCCCGCAGGCTCATCCAATAAGCATTCTCCGTAACCAGTGCTATAACAGATTAAGGTATACAGTAGAATAATTGATTTTGAGATAATAACAAAGATTATGAACACAAATCTTAGCCATCTTTCAAAACGTCAGGCATCCATCAGAGGCACAAGATTTTGCGAGAACAAATACGTAACTGTGGGACCTACCTTACATTTAAAGGAGTTGATATCAAACCAGTCACGTTCCTATAGATCGTTCTTATTAATAAAGTTCTGCTTTTCCTTGGACTTTCTCTTTCTCTTTCAAACTTGTGCTTGTTGAGTTATTGTTTATACTGTGACCTGCCTTAAGACAATGGATGCAGTTTAGCTTTTGTGCTAATTCCAGCATAATTATGTTGACACTGTTTGCCGACACATTGTATTTGTTTGCTGTCCTAAGTTCAAACAAATACATGTTAGGTGAGATATAATGGGCACAAAATCACTATGATGTGGTTGAGCTAAGCCATTATCAGTAGTATTAAGCAATTTAGGCAATTCAATACATTTATTTTCTCTTCACTTATGAACTTTTACTTTCATTTTCACTCAATCAAACCTAAACAAAAACTACATTAATCTTGTCTTCAGTTACCATAGACTACTCACAAATATTTCAATTCAGACAAATGCACAATCTTAAAGTAATCTATTGTATATTGTCTTGATGCACAGACACATTGAAAAAAAAAAAAAACTGGGACCGGACATACCTAAATACTAAAAAACCTTGAAGAAGCTCTACTGTCTGAGGGATAACAAAAGCACAGGTGGGGACCATGCAGACCCTCAATAAGACAAGCAGTCCTATTCAAGTCGCTCTTTACCTCATTGTATGGCTCTCAGTCTGCCCCATTGACATCCGTTATCCCATGTTAAGCCACTCACACACCTGTTCCACACACAGGCTGATGTCACAGCACAATAATTATACACAAAACCAACCAGTGTCTCTCTCTCTCTCTCTTGCATTTCATCAGTGATGTAAACCCGGCGGGAAACAGGTGAGGGCCTTTAAAAAAAACGACAGAATCTACAGGTACAGCAGCACATTACGAGATCTTTCAGCAGTTGGTAATTTGTGTAATTAAGTCTTCAAAACTTGTCGGAACATAACTGAAAAAAGACACAAGAGGAAGAATAGGACAGTGTCTTTTAAGTGAATATTCGGCACAAAATGGGAAAAAAGGTGTGTTTTGTCTATTTTTGTCTGCATTTCAGAGGAGTTAACAATACTTGGTCTTTGTAAGCTAATACGTATGTCATTATGGTGATTTTTCTGAGGCTTAAATCACATTGACGATTCCTTTGCCGTGTTGGTGGCTAAAATCTAGGACTTTTGGAGCTGTTGATATCATTACTATAAAATGATAATGGAAAATCAAGCCGGAAGTTCCCAAACAGACAAAAATACTGAGCTACTGATGTTATATAGATATATAGATGTAGATACATAGACAGATTTTCAGAGGGTTTGGAGAAATATAATTGAAATCTAACTACAACTTTTGCATATGGGTGTCAGTGTACCAGTCCTATGTGCTTTACTTGAGAGTGGATAGGTTGAATTAGCTTTTGAGTGAGAATAGACTCTTAATACACAAATAGACTTGAACAGGGAGCGAGGCAGAAGAGGAACAAGTGGTACTTTGAATCAATGCGCCTCATTGTTGGCTTGAGGCAGACTTCTAAAGCACTTGGACTATATTTTCGAGGGTCTTTCCCACCCTGTCCCTTGCTGTGCCAGGGCTGCTCCTGTCCTTAGACCTTTCTCCTAAACAAGGCTCCAAAAAAGCTAGTGGG
>JAPMNZ010820033.1:0-13514 GCA_029875035.1 Pomatoschistus microps | reverse complement strand
TAGAAATGAACATAAACTGCAAATCGCCACCGTATCACCTTTATACTGTAGATGATGTGCATATTTCTAGTTTCAGCTGAAGATTTGTGAAGCAATAGAGTTGAGTTGTCTAAATATTTTGTATCTTTCTTCATAGTGCTCCTGTGCAGTTTTTTTTAACACTAAAATATCACCACTATGGGATGAATACATATTTTCTTATATCTTAAACCATTCATAAGGGACAATGCAATGGGGGGATTGATTTGTACTCATAAAAATCTAAAAAACATGCATACAATATATATATTTTTATAATGAATACAGAAGGCATCCAGGACTAAGAATATATTAGTAATTCCATTTATTCCAAAACGCCAGATGCAACCGTAATTTTAAGAATACCATGTGCACTATGTTTTTCATTGTTTATCAACATGAAGAATATGTACTGGGAATGCTGTGTATATTGTCTAAACAATGGCATTTATTGTAGTGAATTAGTATTTTTGATTCAACAATTTATGAATGCAAAAACAATGTACTATTTTAAACTGTTGTATTTGAATGTACTGCATTTTAAGCTTAAGCAGAGTTGGCGTCCGCCCCCTTTCCCCATTGCCATCATGTATAGTCACAAGATGCAGCCAGCTGATAGCACCTCTTTGGTCCTGCTTCTTTTGTTTTATTCTCTGTGTAAACAATTTGAATGCAGACGCCCATTTTGAGGATTAAATACGCTTGTCTTGCTCTTAACCACTTTCTATTGCACAGTGCTTTTTTCTCTGCTCTTTGTGAGTGGGTTAGATATACATAAAGAGGAGGGAGCCTGACGCATAGACAGTCCCATGGTGATACAGCAGACGGTCTCCAAGGGATGTCCTCAAGAACAAAAGCATCTGGAAGAGGCCTCCTTTGCCTTTGCTGTTACTGTGGATACAGCCGCACAGCTTGGCTTTGGAAAGAACACGCACATTTGGGACAATTATGGAGATCCTATCCAAAAAACACCTGCAATAGGCAACGGCTAAGGCAATAATAATAGGGTTGGGTGATTGGAAAGCCTGAATGTTTAGTTTGGCTACCGTAAATGTGTAAAAAGAGGTAATATTAGGAGGTTAATATTTTGTTTATTTTAACAGACAGGGAGACGAGACCTTCCACAATTGGGGCTAGTGTTGACTAATCACTAAAACTATTCAAGGAAAAATCAATGTCTTCTCTAAAGCAAATCTTAACATCTACTTTCATATTCCTGGTATGTGTATGTATTATCTAGATGGAATAAACCTTTAAGTAATATTTTTTCTTCAAAGTCCAATTGGGGTCCTTATATGGAAGAAAAGTTGTACCTTTTCACTAAATGATTTGATTGTGGACTTTGAACATTCGAGCAGTCATGGCCTATACTGTAGATTTGAATCTGCACCGTATTTTCCACACTAGACTATCACAAGTACCACTCTATCTAATAGGACACTTTTCAAAGTTGAACCACTGAAGCGTGTTGAATTTGCATGTATACAGTGAGCCCAGCCTGCCTGAGAAACACTGGCAACTGTCGCCACATGACGACAGGCAGCCATGCTTCACTCCTGGCCTTCACTCCGAGCTCTCCAATTACACAAGCCGCTGCTGCCAATGGGGCCCCTTTTTTCTCCCTAAAATTCAATAGACCATGGGCTGCCTCCTTGTCCCTCTCTCACACACATACAGTATACACACAGGCACTTACACACAGTCACTCCCAGTCTGGTCTTGTGGTGCACCTGCCTCCCCTCGCTCTCCAGGCCAGCTCAACTCCTATCAAAGGAGATGAGCTCTTTTCTTCCAGAAAGCTAATCCAACACCTGTCTCCGGGCTTTAAGACCGCGAATAGAGGGCCTACGTGTCGAGTACACTGTATAAGAAGCATAGAGAGAGACTGTTTTTTTTGTGAGATCAAGAGCAATAGGGTGCGGATTTGAAAATAGACATATGGAGACTACATGGCAGACAGTATTCTTTTTGTCCGTAATGGAGTATCAAAGGGACATTTGCAGAGAATAGATGTGGCTTTATTTGGTGGGCAGCACAAAAGGCTCTGTGGATTTTCCATTCTCAGTGTAACTGCTGAGCTACAGGCAACGGATCCAGCGTGTTAAAGTACATGTCACAAGGCCAGGCGATGCATTATGCTACTCATATTGGTTATAATATGCCTAGAAAGAGTTACTTGTCTGCTATCTTTTATGCTATGCTTGGTCTTACTTCTGCATAGAGATTGGCAATGGCTTCATGAATACGATCTGGGAGGGTTGTCTGGGGATATTATGTTAACAAATTAGTTACTTAGTTTCTTATCAAGTTAGACGTAGAAAATAAGTAAACGTAACCTCGTCGCTAAGATCTCAGAGTCTATATCTTGTGATTTCTATTTAAGGGGATTCAAGTCACATAAAAGCCATTTGCTTTATACTGTGGCACATAAGTGGATGGTTTTCATGACTTTGTAGCTTTGGGCCTACTTCTGTATTAGCCCGAGTTTGAGTCTTTTTCAATCATGTTAGCCCTTGTGTCATAAGGGAACGGCGGTCTAATGGACCATGAATCGTAGCCCATAAAGTCGTGATGGCTAGTGATGCATGCCGCCCCATGCTCCAGCCAGGATTGTGTTCTGGTTGCTATTTAGATACACACAGAGCCATTGAAATATTTGCTTTTTTTCTTGGCGGCTTTAATTTAACAAGATGACTCGCATCAGGCGCACTGAAGATTCGCCTCCAGCAGCAGGGGTCTCTCAAATTGGAAATTGGAGGTAAAATAAATCTAAGATTGCTTCCCTTCATGTAGTCCCTCTGAAAATGGCTGCAGGGGAGATATTAGAGACAGGACTGAGAAGGAGAGTTAGATAGATAGAAAAGCACAAGGAATGAGGAAAACAAGAGGAGAGGAGACAGCGAGGAAAGTGGAGAGAGATTTAGATGGATACGGAGGAAAGAAATGGACTTACCAGAGTCCCATTCAATTTGCCCATTGAAGTCCTGGCATTACAGCACTATTTTATTTCTTACTCTGGGTTTAGACCTGCTGTTTGTGAGAACAACAAGGAGCATGTTTCAGGATAATTATGTCCAACAGATGCGCTGAACACATCTGCACTTATTTGTTATAGCAGGCACATAATGTTAGTAGGTCAACACACACCAAGAAGTCCATCTAATAGGTTGGCCACAGGAAGGAAAGCTTGGTTAGATTGGATTTGTGAGCCATCAACCAGAATTATAATAGAGACAGCCATAATAGGACCATGTTTGGATTCTTCCAGTTGAAGTTTGCTGAGGAAAATACTTTTAAAACTCAATCCAACTCTTGTCTTCATTGCGACAACTGACCAAATGCACAAATGCTCTGATTTATGCACAAAACACACAATTCCTCCATTTTATTGGTTTTGGCTTGTGCTACATTTCTATCCAATCTCCATTCATTCTCCAATATGGCATTTTAACTGTCCTATTTGGTCATGAGTTAATGGTAATGAAGCTTAAAGCAGAGTTAAAATGAGGCTCCAATTTTTTCTTTCCTTTTCACTATTCACAAACACAGACAGAGCAGCCAGGCGGTTTCAGCCCTATCAGCAGCCTCTCCCCGGATTAGCATATTTGGGTGAGATAAAGAACAGAGTAACGTTACTTAACTTTGATTTAATATTGCCCATCTGCCACTCTCTATCTGCATCTCCTGCTGTCAGGCTGCCTTTGTCACTGCTCCTGTCTGCGCTTCCCAATGAGGTTTTGTACTGGCCTATTCTGTCTCAAATTAGCACTAATTCTTTTACAAACCGTAGTTCGATCTTTTTCACTCCACTCTTCAATTTTCCCCTTTTTTACATTTTAACTCTGCCTCCACGCTTTTGCCAGATGATTATATCAATGGGAGCACATTCACACAGTAATACATTCCTTATCAGACCGGAGCCACCACATGGCTGGGGATTATCTCTGCCACTCAATGCACAACATTCTGGTAAAACAACATCTACAACTTATTTTATTTTTTATTATACACTGAATATGAGCACATTAAACAAACAAGCACAGCAGTTATATACCCTTTATGGCAGATGACTGCTGTTGTGATTTTGGGCAATACAGAAATAAATGTATTTGATATGATGTATTGCATGACATGATTTTAGTGCCATATTGGAAACTGGATTTCATTTCTGATATTTTCTATTAAATATGCTGAAATTGAGAATGGTTGAACAATAATTGTCACCGACCCACTTACACGGAGGGAAAAAAGGACCAGTTATTATATTAAGCAAGAATAATAGTTATGAAAAAAGCACTAACTCTCCCTGCTGGTGGTCTGTAAATGTTTTCTGTGATTTAGACCGTATATGTAAATGTTTTCTGTGATTTGCTGTCCCACAGTGTGGTAAGTGGCTATAGCATATGTGGGCTGTTCTAATTGATCTAACAGTGATTGCCAATTATGAAATATCACTGCTGATTTGTGGGTCTTTTGAATGTAAGAATCAATAAATCTGTCTGGTTATGACACAAAAACATATTTATTATGTAAAAGTAACTTTTATGAGCTTTTAACTATGTAACTGCTCCGTTTTAATAGATAGAGTTATATGTTAAAACATTTCTCACGTTTTCTAATATATATATTTTTAAAGATTACTATGGTTTTAAATGAAATACAACCAAGACTTACATACGTTGAAAAACATAGCATTAAAATGGATTACCTAGACTGGGCATATGTCAAGTCTTTTTTAATGATATATCATATAAATAATAAGTTCATCTGAGATGAGGGGGAACAATATATAAGTCTGATAGTCTGCAGCTGTCCATAACAATAGCCACATATGTAAATACTATATGATTTGCAATAAAGTCCTTTTTAATCCATGCCTATTTGACATTTAAAGTAGCCTAGTTCAATTTAATTTTCTCATAATGGCTTGGGAAAGTATTGGTATTTAAAAGTCCAAGTCATCCCAGAGTTAACCTCTCCTGATTGCTTCGTGTGAGCGGCCAGTGTCCCGTAAAGCTGGACTTTACCAATCACCAGTAGTAATGAAATCAGTCCTTAATACATTCCACAATTTCAGCTCATGTACAGTCTAAATAACAGAGATCCATGAGGGCGGACGTCCCATTTGAATCAATTCTAGTTCAAAATGTCACAGCCATACATAATCATAAGAGTGACCTCAGAGTGATGGCGGTGGGAGAAACGTTATGAATCTCCATTTTGGACGAAGTTAGTATTTTCATTTTTCCGGCTCTAATGGCAGTGTAAGACGGCTCATTGGCATTTGCTGTCCGAGGGAATGAATGCAGATTTGGTTATAGGACAGAAACACACGCTCGCTTTTGATCATTTGGTTAAAAAAAAGAATAATTTATTCAGTTAACTGTCACCTGTCAGTGTAATGGAGATTTGCCTGCTACTGACCACCCAGATGGTGCTTCCGCCTGGGGTCCCGGGGGTATTCTGCTCACCGCTGCTGCTGCCAGAAAGACCAAATTTAAATAGATGCTGTTTTAAAATACTATATGCACATGTCTTATTACTGCGAATGTGTCTCCAGCACAGCAGAACAGGTTCTCGGGTACAGACAAATATCTATATATATACAGGACATACAAACTCCTTTACCAAATACTAATACATGCACAGGGAACAACATTTCATTATATTAACTGCATTTACATAATCTTTAAGGGTTATGACTGTTGCAGGCTGGATAAAAGTTGTGAACGACTTTTGTTGTCAGCCTCCAAACTTGAGTTTTCGAATCTTACAAACCAAATAATTGACAAAATAAGAATGAAAAATGATAAGTATAAAAAAAAAATATTGTACTATGGGAAACTTGTGTTCTGTTTACCAACTTCTTAATAATATCAACAATTGCACTAAATAACATCAAATTGTGTTACTATTACTGAAATAACGGTGTGTTGGTTTTTAAGTCAAATCATTATTAACCAAACCTTGCCTCTAGCCTTCATTTTATTTTCTTACTAGTAGACTTTTTTCTGCCGCATAAATCATTGACATATTCTTACAACTAGGGTGATTCGGGGCATTTCTACGCGACGTTAAGAATTGACTCAACTACTACTGCCTTTTATAACTTTTGAACTCTTAAAATGCTTTGCTCTCTCAGACTGTGATGACAGCAAGAATATTCATTCTGATGTGAGCATGCTCCATACACCATACTAAAGTTTTCTTTGACACTTGCAAGAGTTATATAAATTACAACACAACTTAAATATTAACACACAGTAAAGGTTTATCTAAACATGCCAAGATGCGCGCTCCTCGGCTGCCTGATTTGCACTTTCTTCCATCTTCCCCTGACTTTCTGTCTTCATTTTTCCTCACTTTCTTTACCTCCTCTCCTCCCTCTCTAATTTACCTCAGTGACAGATCTGCGCGCCGCCTCTGATAATAAGATATTCCCACCAGCCTGCGAGTGCCTCTCCCTCCGCATCCATCACCTCAACCCAAGTCACATTACTGCCCCTTACAAGCACTGGGATGTTTTTCTCCTTAATTGTAGCCGTACACATACCTCACCCCCCCAGTCATAATAAATGGTCTTGTCCTCCATTATGGCCATTAGGGAAGTCACACTGAGAGTAGCAAGCCGCCCACTGCGAGGCGGGCTTGTTTGGCATGGTCTGTTCTAGAAGTGCAAGTATGTCCCTGGTATCAGAAAACAAGGGAGTGACAGTACCTTAACTACCATAGGGACACCACTATGTCCACTCAGTCGCACAAATAGAATCCCCCTACTTCTCTCAAACATAGTAGTAAATAAAAATGCTATTCCAGCCAGACTGTTGAAGTCAAAGGGAATGTCCAAATCTCCAGGGGTAAACAACATTATTTTCTATGTCTGGATGTTTCTGAGTGAAAGCTTCTGACAATGGAGTTCCACATGCGGTCAGAAGATGGCAGTATGCTCCTATTGCATTTGACATGTCTACTACTACGAGAAAAACGTAGTATTTTTTGTCGAGAAAAGGGTTTTTGAATAAGGTGAATGAAAAGGTAGAATGAGTGAATGGCTGTCCTTCTGTAATGATGCACCCTGTTATATATATAAAAATAATGCTTTACGTTAGTTGTGTGTACAAAAAAAAAGCTTTTGTATAGATTTTTGTTACTATTGTTTTAACATGTTTACTATTAAATCAAACATTCAATTGTTCAATCAATTCCAGCAAAACGTTGATTTTTATGAATGAAAGTTATTGTAATAGTAGATTTAGTGGCAGCATAGTAGCCAGTGTGATCTCATTCCTTTTATATGAGCATGTTGTTGTGGCTGCCGATGTGAGGAGCGGATGATGTCATCGTTTCTGGTCAAGTGCAAACAGGTGCAGCTGAGGAGGCGCGCTCGCTCACTATCATGGCGCACTTACTGCTCATTGCTCTTACTTCAGTCAAACAGCCTTTCACTCGTGTTGCTGCTAATCAACTGTCATTTTCTGCTTAGATACACGCTGGCTTTGATGATGCTGGCTCTGATGAGGGTTCAGGGGTTTGGGCTGTGACCTGAGAAAGGACAGAAATTGAACATGACTTTTATGATTCATACATACAATGCTTTATATTGGTGGAGAATATATAGTACATGTGTATGTATGTACATATACATTACATATGAAGTTTTTTTGGGATTTGATTTGTTTCCCAAATACTGCTGCAGAAGTAAACAGCCATGCAGAGCGTGTCAAATAAGATAAGATAAGAAAAACCTTTATTCGTCTCACAGTGGAGAAATTTCAGATTTACACTGAATATGAGTGTAAAATTTCAAATGCACTTATTCTGTAAAATATTGTTCTCAAAGTTGTCGTATATGCCTTATATTTGCAGGCAAATCTAAACAAAGATAAATAATGGAACTAAACTTAAATAACTAGAATTAGAGAAGATAATTTAAAGGAACACGTCAAGACAAGTTCCACTTTTCAGTGCCAAACCAGACCATAGACTCAACTTTAAAGATCTATTTATGTCCTACAGGCCTTTTAGTTATTATAAAGCCATGATTTTGGATTTAGTCAAAACTGTGAACCAAACTAAACAGAAACTGCAAAGAATGATTTGTGTGTTGTGTTGCACTACTTGCAACTTTTACTGCCTCATAACTTTGTTATTTATTGTAGACTTTAAAACTAAAGTCTAACTATATCTAAATTATCAACATTATCGAAACATCAAAATTTACCCACTGTGGGACGAATACAAGTTTTCTTATCTTATGATCTCAGAGCTAACTCTTTAAGTTTAAAATAATCTTAAACTTGAATACATATGTGGAGGAAAGAGTAGATGCCTTCAGCACAAAGTGAGTTGTGGGGGAGGGGTGTTGGGTCAGATATTGTTTGGGCGAGTTTGTGTACCATGATAGTGTGTTGTGTTTCTTTTCTACTCTTTATTTTTTCAGATTGTGCTGGGATTTGGTATTGTTCTGTTGAATAAATGCAGGGCTTGGAGGTTTAAATGTTTTTGCTTCACCCAACCCCTTTTTCAGGACATGTACGTATGAATGCGTGTTATCATGTTCGCTGGATTTGTTTTGATTATTATTATTAGTTATAAGAATAATAGGCACAGAAACTCATTTATAAATGATATAAAATTATACATATGACTATATAAATATCTTTATATATCTGTGCTTTTTTATTATCTTGTTTATTACTGTGATTGCTGGACTATTACTGCTAGTTTACACAGGAGGCGTTACAGCACATATGCGTTGTACGCGCAGCAGACGCGCGTAACATTTTTCCATGTTAATCAATGATGATTTTTACACTACTAGTGTTATACGCGCAGCAACTCCCAGTCAAAACACATGAGAAACTCATGATTTTTCTAGTAGTCTTTGGCTCTAGATTGCATTCACACACACACACAGCACTTGTATCTAAACTAGGAGGAGGACTTGCTGGTTTTACAGTGATTCTGGACATGCATGTGATTTGTGTTGCTCAACATCAATTCTCTGGCCCATACTGTCCTCCACACTTCTCCAAAGACTATACAGGGAGAGCATCAGAAGCAGCGTACGCCCATTGCACATACAGCCGCGTAATGTTACGCGCATGTGCACAGTCACCGCTCATGCGCTGTTAATGCCTACTGTGTAAATTCCATGTTAAATTCCCTGTTAAGTTCACCTGTATATAAACTGCACCAGCTAAATTTGATCAGAAAGTACATTTTGTCCACATTTAGGCTCCACTTAAATATAAGTCACAGGTTTTCATGTAACCGTAACCCTTAACCAACAGCCGATGGACAGGAACTGTTTTCAAGTCAACGCAACATTTGTTGATTTCATGACAAGAAGTATGACAATGGGTAAGGATCAGAGCTTTGTGAATACCAGTCAACTTTGAAGATGCAAACATTACCTCATGTGCATACTCACTTTAGCTGTTAGCTTCCATGTTGGGACTGTGGTAAATCCAGTCTATTAACAGAGGTGCATCCTGTCGCCACAACATCTTGAGGCAGTATTGTTTGAGTGCTATTTTTTATCCTTACTGTCCAGTAATGAGCGCAACACTGTTCATCCCAAAGAGGAAGGATGTCAGTATCAAAGGTCCTCTACGTGGGAACAATTGTATACTTGGTTTTTCATTGCTCACAACCCAACAAAGATGAGGGTAGAAACATCTCCAAACTCTATTCAGATGATCAACTATTCTAATTTTCTACCATGGAAATCTCTCGGACATGGGGACTATTACTTACCCAGTGGTAATTTTGTTTGTTAAATAAGACATTAAAAAGGATAACAAGTTAACTCAAGACAGAATATTTTGTAAAAGTTGAAGGATGTTGAGGGAAACTTGATTCATAAAATTGGACATCACAACCATAAGGTATATTATGTGACCTATAACACCAATCATATGTTGTGCCAACATTTTAAAAGAATTTAGACAAGGGAAACACAATTTGAATTAACACAGAGAAAACACATTTTGGATTGAGGCAAAATGTAATATGATGTATTGTAATTGAATTTTGAGCTCTAATAAAGTCAGGCTGTGTTTTTGAAAATTCTCTTTTATTATCCTCTCTGTGGTGGATTGGATTGCATAACAATCCTGAAAACAATACATTTTAATATAGATTTTAAAAAAAACAAGTTTCTATGTGAATTTCTGTCTGAAAGTTTTTGTCTCTCAAACTTTAACTTGAAATGAGAGCACAATGTTTAAACCTTTTCCAAGTTTGTCTGTTCTGTAAGTCTAAGTTCTGTTCTGTCCTTGTCCCCATTTCCTCACCACCACACGCCCATTTCTCCACAGATTGATTTCACATGTTACATGGGGACATTTCATCTCCTTTTTCTGTGCTCCGCTGTCATGTCTGTCACTATATGCGCCTGATACCAACAGCCCAATTTACAGATGGCGACACGAGAAACGGACAAGGAAATCATTACGGACACATTCATAAATATCGGCTGCTCTGTTTCTTTTAATGGTCAGGAGTCACAAGTTTAAGGTATGGCAGTCCTGAAGCTAAAAGACTCAAGGATAGATCAATGTCAGTCGTCGAGGGGAATGAAAGCCACTCTGCTGGAAAAAGGGGCGAACCAGGGAAGGAGCTTGAGGCGCTGAAAAGTCATATCATAGAGTCGTCAGGGTGGGCTGTGGTGGTTTCAAATCATGAATTCTTTAATGTACTAAGTCCAAATGGTCCCTTGTGCCCCACAGTGCCTTGCCTGGCAGTCTGAAAATAATTGAGGACTTGAGTGTTGAAAAGGGGGGGAGAGGGGTGAGGAAATCGGAACGGGACAGGTCGAGCTATGAAAGAATGAATAAATGACAGAATGAGTAAGATGGAGATGCTTGGTCTTTACAAAAATTACCTTTACACTATGATTCTCAAGAGGAAGTCCCTGTGTGCCCCCCCTGCACCTGTCTCACTCACTTTTGATAAAGCTGTGGCGAAAAGGCAGAAGGTGGAAGGTATAATCTAGTGGTGTTTCAGGGAATGGATCTCCCAGGAATACTTCTTTCATCTGAGGTCATTAATCGCAACGTCCAATCACCTCGCTCATAGATCAATAGAGCGGCACCGTGCTAAAAATGAAAGAGATGCTGAAGTATAAAACATGTGGTATATGTTCCCCCTCAGCAAGTTTACAGCCAGCTGGGTCAGTGAGTCGGTGCCGTGTGGCCGTTTCAGATCATTATGAATGAGCTGATCCAGGACTTTGCCTTCTTGGGCTATGATTAAGGTCTCAAAAGTGCTTGCATGTTATTTTAAGCTGAAATTGTTAACGTTTTTGTATTCTGTGCCTTTACAATTGTTTCAAATGTGAGCATGAAAAGCCTTAGCGCCTTTTAATTGAATAAAGCATTCAGCAAAAGTTGGGTCCTAAACCAAGGTTAAAAAGACTGTTACAGGAAGCATAGTCAGTATTCGTGGTATGTTTGGGACTGGGAGCCTTGATAATTGCCTTCTCCGGTTTCTCAGTCCAGTGAGTAGCAGCCACTAACTCTCTAAGCTGGTTTGGTGTTCATTAGAAGTCCTTATTCAGTAGTTAGAAGGGATATGAGTTTTCAGCCAGCCCATTAAAGGCCAAATGTCACCAATTTAACTGTGTGCGAGCCTCATAAAAGAAGTCATGCATGGTACTGATGTTCAGTACCTTTCCATTCTTTCTAACGAGCTGCACACACACAACTTCTCTGGCGGTTGGGATACCTCGGACAAAAATGGACGGATAATGAGCACGCCCAATTCCTCGTGCTCTTGTTCTGTGTATCTAGTTTAAGATTAGGGACTACTCAAGTGTGCAAGATTCTCCTCTGGGGTTGTTATTGTTGCTAGATATAGTAACCAACATTGTCTTTAGCCTGGGTAAGTGGGGCACTAGTAAAGTCAAAAATGTAATGGGCTGGGGAAAGTACTTGAGCAACTGTACTCAATACTTTCAATTGTTTTAATAGTGCAAATAGTTTTGTCCGTTTTCACAGTGGAGGCAATGGAAAGGCAGTAATCAGATAGATTTAAAAACAACCAAGCAACATTTCATGGCTTTTCTGTTCTGACAATTATCAAAAAATGAGGGCTTTAACACTAACAACACTTAAGAAAACATTGATTTATGTCAGGTTATTATCATTTATGAACATATCTAAATAGTTTACTTGAATATCTTTTTCACACTATATGTAACACCAGTGGGACTTTTAAAAGTATGCTATGACATACAATATCTTATTGTATTTTTACAGGCACCAGATCAGCCAGTTTAGATGAAGTTATTTGAAAATATGCCTAAATGACATTTCCATGGCTTGTGTCCCGAGTCTCATTCAGTGGATCTTGTCCATATCCTCGTGTGGTTTGTGTCCCGAGCAGTAGCTGGAAGCTCTTCATATCCTGGATTATCCTCTTCCATTTTCTCTTTGAGAGAGGTTTCCAGAGTGTCATATATTCCACAAATTGTAAGTTTTCCCTGAGGCAAATGGATGGTTTGAGATTTCATTCTATATAAATAAAACTGACTTGACTTGATAGCCAATTGACACCATCCTCTGCACCTTTAAAGTAGAACACACAATGCTGGAAATTGTTGTGGGCTCAAATTGTGAAATACCAGTTTGAAATTGTTTTGAGAATGTGGCAACAACATCAAGCTAAAAGACTTCATGTGTTCAGCATGAAGGAACAAATAACCCACATCAGCAGGCCTCTCGACATACCCACAAGGGGCCATGGGAGTGAGCGGGATTGGGTTATTCCAAAGATGAATGTGCCTCGCAGCTTTTGGGCACACAACACAAAACCAGTGAATGGAAACATCGGCATCATTTGATGAGGCATTCCAAATGTCCCCGGGGAACTGGATGGCTGAGGGCTAAATGACAAATATATGTTGTTGGTAGTGGGGAGAGTTTCTGTTGGCTGCCCTAAGGTGCTCTGTGGCTGCCAGCGTTATTCCATTTGTCCTTGAAGATGTTGGCTGAGAATGTTGTCATCTGCTTGTGCTTGTTTGAGAACAGTACCTACGCAGCTTTTGGCTCAGTGCCGGACTCATATTAAGACCATATTTATTTTTTGGTGTCTTTTCCCGTCCCTTCAGTTTTTATGTGTTTCTTTAGGGTTACAGGAAGTCTTAAGTCACTTCACTCATATGTGAAGCATTATGGAGTAAATATATGACAACAAATCAATCCCAGGAGGCTGCATATGGCCAACACATGACCAGAGTTGAACAATTCAATGTAATTTTACAGAGTACAATTTTTTCCAAGTTTAATGTTAAAACCTAATTACTAAATAAGCATATCGAACTAAATTATAAACTGACCCAGATATATATTAATCATTACGTAAGCTAAAACCCTTATCTATCTTGACAGTAAATGTAATTTTCATGAGGCACTTTCAGCATAATGCATCCTATACCCTTCCATATAGTGTAAATGGAAATGAATTATTCCTCAAACTTTGTAGCATACTTT
>JAPMNZ010819867.1:0-24281 GCA_029875035.1 Pomatoschistus microps | reverse complement strand
AAATTGTGATTTAAGCTGTAACATAGCACTTTTCCACATTTTGAAGTATTGTATTATATAGTATTGTATGTATGAAGTAGAGTATTATTATTATTATTCATCGAGTAGTCTACTAACTTTAATCCCCCCCAAAAAATGACTCAATATTGCGAGTTAATATTTAGTCTGGTAACAAACAGTCCATTCATTAGTATGTGGCAACCGTATTAATTAAGATAAAAGCCTATATTTGTCCCACAATAGGGAAATTTCAATGTTGCAGCCCAAATTCAAGGCCGGTATTGCACACACGGAACACGCAAAATATACAATAATAATAATAATTCTACAACAAAACATAAAGTTGCTGTCTGAATATTTGTTTAATAAGAGCATAAGAACCTTTTAGACCCAATGATTTGAACTAACCATGGATGAGGGAGCCGTTGAGCCACTGAATGTAGTAGTTTTTGGGGAATGAGAGGAGAATCTCATTACTGATGATGGAGAAAGGAAGAAGGAAGACAGCACCACCAGACATAGCCAGGGTGAAGGTGCACAAGTACAACCTGCGAACACACACAATGGTACATGTTAGAATCATGTGGATATGGATAACAACAACTACAATCTAATTCTATAAACATTTGATTTAAGTTCATCTTCTAAGTCACTGTTTCTCAAATCATGGTGCAAGTACTACTGGTGGCACTTGAGCTCCTTCTGGTGGTACATGGATTTCCCTGCAGTTCGATTATTATCCAAGTATTTTTTGGGGTTATGAAAGATGTTATATCTCACTGGAATAATTAGTAAAGTAAAGAAATTCAAAGCTACTTACGATATTCTGTTGACAATGGCATCTTCATCCTCATGGTCATCTGCAAAAAATAAAAGTCAAAGTTTAAAAAAAACATCTATTAGTTATGAATTAAGTCTTACGATACAGACTCCTTTACTGATATATGTATGACTCAGAACTCTATCATGACTGCAGAATGAAATGAAAATGTGTTTAAATGCATTTTTATCCAACAACCCAAATCAACATTCTGTGAGGATGCGATGGTAATTGTCATAAGTACAAGCGCTACCTGAACAATGATTTCCAAAGAAGAAAACAAAAATAACTATTTAATTTGTTGCTTCCCTAAGCTGTCCAGCAAACATACATGTGTCCAAACATGCAAATATAAAAAGGCACATGGAGTGACTGATGGAGAGCTTGTTAAAGCAGTTTGTCCTGGAAAAGGTGTGGCTTAGATTAGCTTAAGCAAGCCTGACCTTATATACAAAGCAATGGATATTAACGTCTTAAGCCACATTGGTTCCATTTAAGAGACAATTGTAACACATTTTAACCATACAAAAGTAGAAAGTACTTTTAACATTTAACGTAATAAGACCTTTTGATTCCAATGTGGTTTTGCTGCAAATGGTCAATAAATGAATCTGAATCTGATCTTCTCATTCTCACTGCACAGTGATATTCAAACTACTGTATATGCAAATATTAATGATATAATATAAAGAAACATAAAATGGCATAGATCGACACGAGATGCTCTATATCAGAAAAATTATCAAAAAACATACCAGTTTTCTTCTTGTACTGTGTTATGATGAAGTATGAGACAATGTAGAGAACTGCGAACAGGAGGAAGCATATCTGAAAAACACAATACAATACAAGACAATAAGTCTGCATATTATCAGTAGTACAGCAAAACGTTTAAGGCCAGCAGAGTTTGAATACATGCAAAAGGAAATATCTACTACTTTTTCAATTAAATTACAATCAATCAACATTATTTTCTTTGGCACAATATCTACAATATCCAGTTCAAAGGGCTTCACATAAAAAATGCAAACACAAGAAGCTATTGAAATTTCACTCAACTGTAAGACTATGGTTCCACTTAGTTATAAAGAAGTTATTTTTGTATCACTCAAATTGACCACCACATGGAATCTATTAGGTAACTGCGGCCTCAAAACAGGGTGGATGGTCTTACAGGATGATCACATTCCACATTCCCTCCTCTACTATGACAGTGACGAGGACAGTTAGAAGCGCTGCCTTCAGCACCTCATCAACAAGACGTGAACCAGCATTTTAGTAGACGACCGACACAGTTAGTAGGATATAAATTACATATGAGTAGGCAAATAGTATCAATACAGTTGATTATTAAAAGCAACCATTTCTTAGAGTGACTGTATGGGTATCATGGATTAACACCATCTTGAAATAACATAGAATCAGCTGCAAAGAGTTGATAAACAGGAGCAGACACCAGACTACAACAGCATGAGAGATAGTACTGTAGAGAGACCCAAAAGATGATTATCTGTAAACCCTTGGCTTGACTCAGCAAACGCACAGAACATTCTCCTTCCAATGTATTAACATATAGGAATAGTGTTTTAAGAGAGAATGAATTAAAGTTTAGAGACAATTCCCATTATGTAAATGTTATATGAGCATCAATTATTTCTTAATTTTCATTGTGCATGATTTTAAAAGCATAGCTGCATTATATATCAACATCCATACAGTACATGTGTAAATGTTAACATGCAGTCGTTAAAAGTTACTGCTTGTAATAAGCTGAAAATAAATAAAAATATAATATATATTTCTGTTCTGTGAAATTGTCACGTCAGTGCTCAGCATGACCTGGGGATATAGTGGCACACTATCTTCTTAGTATCATGTGTAGGAAAGGATCTTATTCTGATAAATAGTGGACATTGGATACGGGGGACATCTTGAGGAGACAGTATGTACTAGGTAAAACTGGGGCATCTATCTACACCGAAAATCACGTTTCTGTAACTCAATATAATTAGATAAAAGGGCCAAACACATGTAATGTATGTTTTGTATGTAGCTGTTACTACTGGTTGTCTGCATAATGTAAGATGCAATCAAATTCTAGTCAATCATTCTAAACACTAAATAAAAGTGGGTAACTATGGTTATATAAATATATTAAAAATTATATTGTTCTCCTCACACATTAAATATTATGTGCAGTTATTTATTAGAGAAGCTAGCCTATATATTTGATCGTATAGAATCAGGACTATATGACACACAATAACGCCTCGGCTGCCACTGCGATAAATACCGACAGTGTAAATGTACTTAGCGCTAAAACCGTTTGGCGTCACAATGCATTATGAGAGGACGCGGTTAGCATACTAGCTAAGTCGCTCGCTCTGTTACTTACAATGTACTCGCGAACTTGGCTGTGGAAATTCTGCTCTCTGATGGAAACATCGTCTTCTTCCATGCTTCATATTGCACCTACCAAGTTCCGAATGGCGACTACATGATAAGTTATTAGATTTGCATAAAGAAGTGCATTATTTTCCTCCTTCGGCAAAGACCTGTCTGAAACCCGCTCCGAGCCAAAGTACGCCCCAAAATAAACCACGTCATCATTACGCGTCAAAGCTACCCGGAAGAGGATAGTCACGTGTTTACGGTCAAAACAACAGTCGCGGCTTTGGACAACATGTGGAGGATATGATCGCAATAGGAGTATTTGCTTCTTCTATTGTCAAGTTAGTAACGATTCAATAATTTATCGACCAATTAAGTAATTGGTATAATAACGTAGCAACAATGAAAGTTAAAGGGAAGCAACCGGGCAAAAAGCAAAAGAATAACGCAGTGCTACAGAAGTACAAACTAGCTTTGGATGAATTTGTTAAAAGTACAGGTTCGGCTGATGATGTGGACGACAACAGAGATCTAAAGTTTGTTAAAAAGAAGAGCAGGAAGGAGTTACGCAAAGAAAAGCGAAAACTAAAAAAGGCTAAAATGAAAAGTCATTACGAAGGTAAAAAAGAAGTCGCTCCAACTGTCACTAAACCCCCTGTTCAAGGGAAAAAATCTTCCAAGAAGAAGAAGGAAAGTGACATGGTGAACAAGGATTTGTGTGACTCCTCATCAAGCAAAGTTTCTGTTCGCAAACAAAGTTCCAAATCAACTTCCACTAAGAAAGTCAAGAAGACATCTAAACTCCAGGAAACAAGAAAGCAGGCGCTATTAGAAGCTAACGAACAAGAGGACAAAGAAATTAAAAAGCTTGAACGATCACTCGGACTAAACAAAAGAAAAAACAAGAAATCTCTCCCCCAATCTTTTGTGGCTGATGGACTTGATTATATTCTGGGTGTGCTGGATTCAGGTTCTTCTGGTGCTGCTATGTATGACAGCGAAGATGATTTGGACATGGCTAAGGACAACTTCTCAAAACTGGAGGAAAATGAATCTGGAGGATCTGAGGATGAACAGCAAATGAGGAGTGACGAAGAGCATTCTGAATCAATGAATGATGAAAATGAAAGCCTTGTTGGAAGCCTGGATGAGGACAATGACAGTGAAGAATCAAATGCTGAAGAGGATGAAAATGATGGAGAAGAGGAAGACGAGGAAGATGAGTTAATGGCATCAGAATCAGAGAATGAGAAGGAAATTACTGATGAACAGGCGATGGAAGAAAATACTCAGGTGCATGGTCCACAATCTTGATTTTGTACATTTTAAGTTTTTCTAATCTAACCAAAAGTTTTGGTTTTATACACATTTCTTTTTTAACATAAAGACGACATCAACAAGCAAATATTTACCGCCTCATCTTCGAAACATGGGGGATGATAAACGTAAAGCTGAACTAGAAAAATTAAAGAGGAATGTAAAAGGACTGCTCAACAGGTTTGTGCATTTTTCATCCCTCCAAAAAGTTACAAAAATCTAATACTGTTTTGATGAAAATTAAATTAAAACATTGATGGAACTTTCCATGTTGTTTAGGTTGAGTGAGGCTAACATATCATCCATCAGCAGTCAACTAGAGGAGATGTACATGAGTTGCAGCCGAAAAGATATGAATGATACATTGACTGAAGTGTTATTAGCAGCGTGCGTTACCCCCTCTCTAATGCCAGACCGGCTGTTGATGGAGCATGTCCTGCTTCTGAGTGTCTTGCATCAAGCTGTTGGCCTGGAGGTAAGATGCAGTGGTCAATATGTCTCATAGGACACAGCATACAATGTTTTATGTATGTTGTTATTTAGACCTGCCTAGAACCGCATCACTTCCATCCTATGTACTAACCGCTGGACCTTGGGGTACAGAGCCTTTGCCATTGCCGCCCCAACCCTCTAGAACTCACTCCCACTGCCCATTAGAAACTCTCACTCACTACCAAACTTTAAATCAGTACTCAAAATCCATCTGTTCAAACAAGTTTTTTCTGTATAGGTTTATTCCCTATGTAAAGTGTCTTTGAGTGTCCAAAAAAGCACATACAAGTTTGATGTATTGTTATTATTATTAATGTAGTTTATAATCAACCCGAAGAAGCCATGGGTCAGAGCGGCCAATTAAAACCATAAGGATTGCAGGCTTGTCTATATGTTATTTCTTTGCCTTGAATATTCCACACTGGAATAGATTCAACCGATCTTCCATCTCAGGTGACCCTACCATCATCAGAAAAGTGACATATAGCTCTCTAACATGACTAGCACTGTGATTTTTATGAACAAACAATGGCAATAAACAATGACATTTATAAATGTGTTGTACTAATTTATTTATGGTGTGTTTCAGGTTGGGGCACATTTTCTTGAAATCGTTGTCAGAAACTTTGATGAGATTTATAAAAGCCCTTCTGAAGGAAAGGAGTGTGACAACCTGATCGCCATCATTGCTCACCTGTATAACTTCCAGGTGGTGCACTCTCTCCTGATCGTCGACATCCTTAAACTCTTTGTTGATAATTTCACTGAGAAAGACATTGAGCTCGTGTTGTTTCTTTTGAGAAACGTTGGCTTTGCATTGAGAAAAGATGATGCGCTTGCTTTGAAAGATCTAATTTCTGAGGCCCAACATAAGGCGACTGATGTGGGGGCAAAGTTTAAGGATCAAACTAGGGTAAGAAAAGTCATTTGCTGAGTTCTTAAGGACATGTTATGCAAATATATCTTCATTCAACTTCAACCTTGATATGATAATGACTTGAGAAGTTAGTGTGGTTCTTTTTTGTTTTACTTTATTCCACATCCTGTACTAAACAAACCCTGAAGTACATTTGCCCATGTCTTTTACCAAACTATTCTATATAATTATTAATTCCCTTGTATTTCACAAAGAAAATACTGGTGTTAATCTGGATTCACGTGGTGCATTAATATATATATGAAAAAAATTGATTTTAATGCAGTAACCGTATGTCTCCAGGTGCGTTTCATGTTGGAAACTATGATGGCCTTAAAAAACAATGACATGAGAAAAATTCCTGGCTATGACCCGGAGCCTGTGGAGCGACTCAGGAAGTTGCAAAAGACTCTGGTAGGTATTAAAGAATTATGGCCAGGTCAGGTCCAACTAGTAAACTGATCTTCCAAACTTGAAAAGAACACATATTTTTTGTTTACTAGTTTAACTGTTGGTCTAATCCTAAGTTGATTCTGTCTAGTGATACTGTCTGTATGCACATGTTACTTCAAACTAGAATGCAGTGTACTTGGTGTTCTGTATTTCCACACCATAAGGGGGCGCCAGGGAACCACTCATTTCATCACTATTTCTTGTCCGAGTATATATGATTATTTTTCTAACCCTGACATTTTGTTTGCAGACCAGCCGAAGTACAAGTGGCAGTGATATGAAGCTGCGTGTGTCTCTGGACGGCCTCCTCAGAGCAGAGCAGGTCGGACGCTGGTGGATCGTTGGCTCGTCTTGGAGCGGAGCTCCTATGATCTCCAAAGATGTGACCACAGGAGCAAAAGAGACCACTGTTGGACAAGTAGGCTGTTATTTGTCTGTTTTTAATTGTTGTTCACTCACATTAATACCATATTCCTGTTTTAGTTCAGTGCCAAAGTGTTGGACTTGGCCAGGAAACAGAGGATGAATACTGAGGTCAGGAGAAATATCTTCTGTGTGTTAATGACCAGTGAAGATTACCTGGATGCATTTGACAAACTTCTAAGGTTTGTCCATAATTCTTTTTCCTTCTGGTCAGACTGTGTGTAAATAATCTTTGTATGTGTTCTGTTAAGAATGGGTTTGAAGGACAAACAGGAGAGAGAAATCGTTCATGTCCTCATGGATTGCTGTTTGCAAGAGAAAACTTTTAATGCATTCTACGCTGTGCTGGGAGAGAAATTTTGCAACCATGACCGCCGCTTTCAGGTACTAAGCTAATATGTATATTTAGAATAATAAAATACTGTGGTTTCATTTGAAGATAGATCAGATTGTTTGTTTTTGTTTTTAGGAGGCATCTATTTTGTTAACACCAGTGATACTATCTTAGTGAACATGCATATGGTTAGACTTATGAACAATTATAAGACAATGATGGCAGCAGAATGCTTGTAGACCACCCACATGTGTTCCTGAGTGACCGGGGAATGGGCTGCAGTGTGGGAGCCTTTCACACCTCTCTCCTCCTTATTATTTGACTTAACCTGTGCATGCAAACAAAGAAACCCAGAGCACATTTCCTACTCTGCCAACATGTAGACCCCCAGCTCATATCCCAAACCAATGACCATTGTCCTCATCAAAGAACCCTCAGAAAGTCTGATGGGAATGTTTGCTTTTCTCATGTAAACTGTATCTTAAGGAGTGGATGTCCTGATAAGATGATCAATTAGTTGACTGTCCTCTGTTTCAATTAACAAATATGTCCTTTTTGCCACTTTCTCATTTAGATGACATTCCAATTCAACGTATGGGACAAATTCAGGGAACTAGAAAACCTGCCCAGCAGCACATTTAACAATCTTGTACTGCTCATTACCATCTTCCTGCAGAAGAAGTGTCTACCTCTCTCTATACTCAAAGTATGTATGCAATATTTATCTAAAGAGTCTGGGTTTTTTTCAAATTATGAATAGTTAGACTGATTATTAAAGTTTGTCTTGCATAGGTTATTGAATTTGGAGAACTAGACAAACCCAAGGTGCGTTTTCTGCGTCAAATGCTGACGAAGCTCTTCAAGGAGACTGATCCTGAGGACTTGATTTGTATTTTTGGAAAGTAAGTAACAGAATGTATGACTGAAACAAACAGTTGTTGACTCTTATAACACTTGTGCATAGGTGAGGCTAACCTTTAGTAGTTCCCACTTTGTAACACTGTCTTTCTTTACTCCACATTGCTATGTGTGCAGTTGAAATCAATGTCCTCCATTGTGTGTTCATCTTCAGGATTTCAGGAGTCCCCAAGTTAGGAATGCTGCGGGAGGGCTTGAAGCTTTTCATCAGCCACTTTGTATTGAAGAGTGCACAGTCCCAGGGACCAGCTGAGCAAGCAGCACTGCTTTCAGAGCATGCCCAGGTCGCCACCAGAGCTATGGAGGCCAAAGAGGCCAAGCTCAAACTGTAAAAGCTGTGTTCTCACCTTGCAGAGGTATGAGAGCTGCAAGACTATGCCTACAGACCAGTATCCATCCACCTTCATCCCTCTTTTATAGAACTGACATTTGTCTCTTATTACCTTTTAAATTATACTTTTACGATGGGGTAATAGATATGTGATTCATGTATTGAAAATTAAATTGGGGTTTTGTTTCTGACCCATAGGGTGAAGATCACTTCCATGAGCTGTAACAATTGTCATACAAAGTTTCATTTTAGAAAACTGTTTGTCATCTGGCCTCTGCATTCGTGACTTAAACAATAAAGTTCATGATGTCTATTGGTTCATTCAGTGTTTACACACCCTGACGAATGGACACAGGCATTGACTCTCTCCTATTCTCACTGCTTGAGCACACTGCATTATGGATGGTTAGCATAGCAACATCATTATGTTACATTTGATAAAACCGTCTATTAATTAGATCCATATTCGTGTGGATTTGTTAGAGGTCAAGAATGAGCCAGCTGGGCCAGAGTGTGCTGTCCTGATCATCACAGACCACTCCATGTTGTATTATACAGATGCAGACGATCTGAAGCAGTGCCTTTAAAAACTCAGAGGTTTACCTGCTGTGAACTTGATCAAGTGCTATTCTTTTATTCTGTCTCCTTGAGCAAACGCATACCACGACATGTTACAAATACCAGTATGTTTTTAAAACCTGTAAACAAAATAGTTGTGGGATTATTTGGTTAACTACATTTTTTAAAGTAAATAAGAGGTTTTTTGGAACGCTCTCAAGTCCATTTATGTTTGAGTATTCCTCAGATTGTTACCGTTAAATAAAACAAAAAATAAATATATATGTATATTGCACTAAACGGCTTTAAATAAATAATTTGAACAACGTTAAATGAGCCTCTCCTTAACTGCCGTGTGTCATAGTGGTAAATGTGCGCTTTAATATGTGTTCTTCTCTCCTCCACCGAGTTCGTTACGGGCTCAAAGGCACAGGCTGCTCGCCCATTGCTTGTGTGGTGTGAAATGTTTCCACTGTCTGACTGCCTACTCGCTGTTTGCTCTCACTACCCGTTTGCACAGATTCGACAGCGCTATTAACAGTAATTCCCATGACCTGAGCTGTCAGAGCAAGGGGAAAAACACGAGTGTGTGCGCATGGTGCGCATCCAGTGCAACCGCTATAGCCCAGCCATAAATCAGTCACGCCCCACTAGCGCGCGCGCTTTACATAGAAAACAATTTATTTTCACATTGTTATGCACAGGAAAGACGCTAAACAGTACATTTAGCATGCATTTGAAATTATAAATACAATATAGAAAAATATTATTTTTTCTCAGCATGATGAAAAATCACAACGTGAGTACACGGAGCGCGCCTTGGTGCGCATCCATGCAAAGTAGCCTCTGCAACACTGGCGCACTGTGGGCATTCGAGACCATGTTTATGTGTTTAATTTATATATTCTATAACATAAACGTGTGTATTCGTAAGTGAAATAGGTTGAATAGCATGCAACCACCACATCCCAGAAGTCTTTGGATTGGAACCTCTGTCCAGAGTGAGGTTCATGGGCACGGACTAGTGTCACTGGCACGGTTCCTCTCGTCATCAGAAGAGCAGTCTGAAGAGTTGTAAAGGAAGTTGTCGCCATTTTCATCGTCGCTGTCAGTAAAGTCTCTTATTCTGCCGTTCTTGGAGTCTGTCTTGCTGTTATATTCTGACTTATCGAGTCCTTCTGATTTCTCCTGGCCCTTTGTGCCCTTCTGCTTCTCGGCCTCCTGGGCCTGCTCCTTGGCCTTCTTACTTCTCTTCCACTTCATCCTCCTATTTTGGAACCATATTTTAACCTGAAAGGAGGAATAGATGTTTAAAATAGCTGTCATTGCTGTGCGTAAAGCGTGCGTAAAGTACGCAGGATACTATAAAGATACAAAGAGTAACAACCCAAAGGAAGAAACGCTGAATCCCATAGTCACCACCACAAAAATTAATACATTATTTTGCATACCTGAGTTTCCGTGAGCATGAGGGACGTGGCCACTTCAAAGCGCTTTGGTCGTGACAAATACTTGTTCAGTTTGAACTGATGCTCCAGCTCCAACAGCTGCTGACTGGTGAACGCCGTTCTCGGTCGTCTACATTTACCCAACAAATTGGATTGTGCCTGGGCTGCAAGAAGACAGGGACAACAAAAAATTCTTTGAAAATTACTGGGAAAATGTATAGGCCTGATGGGCTTCAAATGTTCAAGCTACATTAAATTTGGTCATTTGCATGCAATTGGATATGTAACATGTGGCAAGCGCATGTTGAAATTCGTATTTCCACATCTGTCTCAGACTAAATGTCAATAGAGAGACTGTGGCTCATCTAGAACAAATCTGCTAAAACGGGTTGAGACAAAAAGGCAGTATCTGGTGAGCAAATAGCATGAGCACTGTGGGTTTCACACTGCTCTGCCACTTTCCCACTGTCCATTATCTATCCATTTTAGTTCCTCTAACAAAAACATCCTTCTGATAATTCCTAACACAAAAAGGTGCTATTTTATGTTCTTTAAAATATAGAATCTTAACACTAATTTGCCATCCTTTATGGGCCATGATGCGCTGGATACAGATCAGCAACATTTCTATTATTCTATTATTATTTATTTTTCATATAAATATTTTTTGATGGATCTAATTTTAAAACCCTATCTGCAATTCGGAGTTATATAGACGCTTATACTCACAATTAAAATCTGACATCTTGGGCAACATCATGCCGGCTGTAGACACGCGCAGCCAGTGGTCCAGTTGGAACGTGCTGGCCGAGAGTTTGATGGGGTCCGTGGCGTGATGGTGATGGGAGCCATGCGGATACGGGTAAGACAAGGCAGGGTGCTGTCCGGTGAGAGCAGAATATGTGTACATGGGGTGGCCGTAAAGAGCCTGAGCCGGGATGCCCGCGGTGCTCTGGGGGTGTAATCCGACCACACTGTGAGGACTGTTGAGGAAGCCTGGTTTAGGAATCAAGCCGCAAGTAGAAATCCTGGGAGGAGACGGTGTTTCCGTGCGTAAAGAGTCGGTGAGCTCTGCGGCCGCCACGCTCACAGAGGACTGCATGGAAGAGTTGGATGACAGCGATGTTACAAGCGCAAGAGGGGAAGTTTGTACTTTGGGTGTATCGACCGCCAGCAATGCGTCGATACGAAAGTTTTTAGATTTCTCCATCCTTTTTTGGTCCGCGTTGGTTTCTTTTTCGGTGAAGGAGACGTGCGCGCTTTTACCAACCTCTCAAAAGTTATGATGAGGTGTGGACTCTGTGTGACACTTATTGCCTATCAGAGAGCGCTCATTGGTCCACGGAGCAGAGGGCGGGCCGAAGCGCACGAGCGGCCCGTTTTCTGCAACCTCATAAATGCATGAGGGAAACTAAACATATTTCTGGTACCACCACAGAATCAGTATTTAGTGATTTGATACGATTTAGAAATGCAGCATAAAGGCACGCACACATTTGGCCAACCCAAATGTGTGCGTGCCTTTATGCTGCATTTCTACGTATAAAGTATGTATTTGCCTCTGTCCTACTGTCCTTATCAGATTCAGGTTCACTTTATTTGCTACTTGCACTGAAAACACATTGGATAAAATTGTTTATAAATACCCATGTGCACCAGACAAATATAAGTCAATATATGTTAAACAAGCCAAACAAAAAATATAAAAAAAAAGAAACAGAAAACAATTGTCACATGTGAAACCAATCCATGCAGGTTTCCCCTTTCATTAATTAATTATATCTAAACATGGAAACGCACAGTGTTATAGGTTAATGGGTAAACCCGGGTTTATAAGTGAACATCTTGAAGACAAACGTCGCAACAAGCCATGAGGGAAATCTGAATAAAAGCCTTCTGTCATATCGCCTTGTGGGAGGTTTTTGAAATGGAGATATTAGGCCTGCTTAATGTATTATGTTTAGGCACAATACACCATGCCTATACTTTCAGCTTATTTTTTCTTGTTGCAATCTGAGAAAACTATATGAGGAACTATCACAAAAAGTCGCCGAAAGGGGAAAAAGTCAGCCTATGTTCCTTGGTGACTTCGGTCTAATAAGCCACTTAAAGTTAATGGAAGCGGAGGTCAAAATGAGAATTATTGACACCAAGTTGCCCTTAACCTGTCTACCAATAAAGCTGATTAGTTTTTTGTCAATTCATCAACGGAGCGCGCGTCTCGGACGTTTATTTGCTCGGGGGAAATCAACAAGTCAGCGGCATAGTTTTCAAGTAAAGGATCACCATTTAATTATGGACTTTGATGATCATGAGCAATTACAGAATGATAACGTAAAGATTTATGTCTGCACCGAGGCGTGGCCTTGTGGGTGCATGGATGTGGGGAGGAGAGGGGGACGAAACGCAAAAGCCATGCCGTATAATGCGTGTTGTGTAGATGGGGAAGCCTGCCTTTTTGATCTGACTTTAAGAATTTACCCATGAACTTGCCTTCGCTTGTTTTAAACCATTAGTTAGAAAATAGACCCAATGGCCTATAATCTGAGAATAAATAAACAACCTTTCGACTTGACCCACAGTGAGAGTGTTCTTTTGTAATTAGCCACTTGGACCTGATGATTATCCTAACAGCTTAACAGCGTTGGACCGTCTTGTCCCAGCGAAACGCACAGATTTAATTTCATTAAGGGACCAGGATGAATATTTCTATTAAAGCCCTGGTGAAATATGGAGCCATTTACTATTGGCCTTCGCCGATCACGGAGATTTATCGCTCCTTTTCATCACATCTTAGGGAGAGAAAATTAATAAGGGCCTTTAGATGGAAGCAGACCCTGAAACCCCGGTCTTTCCTGAAAGCTGTTCATTTGCTCCGTAATTACTTTTACAATTAACTAAAATACAAATCAAAGTGACAAATTGCGATGATATGGGGATTACGTTGGGTTAATGTGTTAAAATTATGAAAAAGAAATTCGAAGGGAATAGCGGGTAACTGATGCGTGTGATATTCATAGGCTAATAATAATAGGAATAATAATGATAAAAAGAATAAAGCACATGTGTTTTAGTCGGTATAAAACACTATACAGACAACAACAATAATAATGTCTGCAGAAATGATAATGTGTTAATAACAGATTTTTATTTGTTTTGTTATTGTTATAATCATTCAGTATTATTATTATTATTTGCTGTGTATGCGTGTGTGTCTGTGCGTGTGTGTGTGTGCGCGCGCGTGCGTGTGTGTTTATGATCTGATGATCAAGTGGCTCAAAGGTGTAACAGTATAGTTTACTTATCGAATAGCCTAATAAATTAAGTGTATTAATATATGAAAAAAGACAAACACATCATAGAACCAGTGCGAGATTGATTATCTATATTTTTGTATGCATGCCTATTTTGCTTTCGTTTGGAGACCCCGTTTATATCCCATCATAGATACATTCTTGCTTCTCTTTCTGAGGCCATATTCCACAGACATTCATGTCCAGAGCATAAACTGTGTACAGTGTATGCAAGAGCCATGGATCTAGGCAAGAGCAGACTACTCTCGAAACAGGAGCGTGGGCGTCACCACCATGGATTTGATTGGCGTCAGAATTGTCCAATCCGCTTCGCAGTACTACCGGAAGCGGATGTAGTCCATTTCTCTTGTGTTGTGTTCATTTCCACTGAGAGGAAGAAAATACGCTTGGATCTTATTTCTTAAAATCAAGGTCATAATCCGAAAAGATAAAGGTAAACGTTTTACTGTTTGTTTAGGTTCCACCGTTATGGCCGTTATTGCTTGTTGAACGATGTCGAAAGACACGGGAAAACACCTCGTGAAGCTAGCTTTGTGCTTAGCTCTAGTGCTAACTTCAGTGCTAACGTCAACAAAATCAGGGCACACACACACCGGTTTGACAAGAACATGACAACTCATTAAGACAGTCAAAATAATGCTCACTGTTCACAGGTGTTTTGCGGTGTTTGTATCAAGGATTTCTGTGTCTATTTACTCACAGCTGCTGAGTCATTAGCTAGCTAACTTAAATGGCTGCTAGCTTAGTGATCATTGAAATGAAACTGTCTATATGAATTTGTCCTTCTCCTTCAGAGTTATTGACGTATTGTGCTTTGTGACATTTCTATTTAAGTCGTTAACTCACCTCGAACTCCTTTGGTTTTGTGTCTGTCCTTTGTATGTTGAGTGCCCATGGTTTCATTCACACTTTTCTTCCAGCATATTGTGGAAGCTTTACAGCTGGTGGATGGAAACATTCTAAAATGTTTAGCTTCGAGGGAGATTTCAAGACTAGACCAAAGGTTTCATTGGGAGGAGCAAGTAAAAAGGTGACATAGTCATGCCTTATTATTGAACTAATTCTGTAAAACTATATATTTGGAACTATTTGTACAGGATGTAAAAATTAACGACTGTCTGTATTGTTCAGGAGGAGAAAGCATCTCTATTGCATCGCACTCAAGAAGAAAGAAGGAAGAGAGAGGCAAGTTCTAAGTTCTACTGTACCTTTTGAATTGTGTCAGGGGTGTTGTCATCTGTGATGTTCATGCTGTCATTTAGGATGAAAGAAAACGGTTGAAGAATGCAATTATTATCCAATCTTTTATACGTGGATACCAAGATCTGAAGCGACAAGTAAGTATTCAAATCTTAATTCTACCCTGTATGGTTTTGACTGTTTTGATCAACAAAACAAACTTCCTTGCAGTATGCTTTACAAAGAGCCTGCTTTGATGAGTGTGTGAGCCAGACACAGGCGCCTGGGTCACAGAATGTGTTAGACGCTTCAAGTCTTTGCCTCTTATCAAGACGATTAATATTTTTCTACAGACAGAGTGTGGATGCTCACCGATTGGTAAGCATGTCTACATTTGTTCAAGCCATCATTTTCAATTACTAAATATTCTTCTTCCTCTCGGACTGTCAAGATATGGCTGGGGCACAGTTTGATAAAACACAACAATCAGTTTGTAAAACTGCTGCTGGGCCCACATAAACAAACCTGTGTTTTTCAAATTAAGAGAGTCCTTGCCTTGAGCTGCAAGTAAATACTACAAATTATGTTTTATTTGGAATATTTCCATTGAGTAACCTACTGACATTGTGAATGTTTTGCAGACTCCTCCAAAGTTGCGGCGACAACAGTTTAAATGTCGCAATACCCATCCGAATCCTTGAAATCTTTGGTTCAGACAAGACTTATCTTCCTGTTATTCCAGATGCTAACTATGTAGCCTCATTACTTGAGCAGATTTTGCACTATGTAGTTCAGAAAGGTAAGTTCCACCAATAACAGACTTTAGTAGTTTATTATTTATGTTTTATATAGTATTTCTAATGCAAATATTTGTTTGCATGGTTATAATTAGGGCTGGAAAATTCAGTGCAATGCGTCTGCTTGTCTTTTAATCATGTAAAATTGAGTGGCAAGGTACCTCTGTCCCCCGTATCTCTTGTAGTACTTGTCCGTCCCTCATCACAGAACTTGTCTTCTTCCTCCTCACACATGTCTTCTAGGCAGAATAGTTCTCATATGACGCTTCTGTTTGCAGTAGATTCCTCATATATGCCTTTTACCTTCTACCTGTATTCCGTGACGTCACATGGATTTGGACTCTTTGCATTCAAGTAAAAACTTCTTTACAAACAAAGGCCACATGCAGGATTTCTAAGAAAATAAGTCTTGAACTGTAAAGTGGACTTTCCCTTTTGACTGACGAGCAGCTCATGAGCGTGTATATCTGATGATACATTAACCGTTCAACCTGATCTAAATATGTGATGGATTCGATTTTTCCAGCTCTAATTATAATTTGTAGCCTAATCATTTTTGTTTTTGTGAAAATTTGCATTAATTCTTGCTTAATACTTGCATCTTAATTGCATAGTTTTAAATATTTTTTCAGGATACTACAGGTCTCTGTACACTCTTGCGAATCACAGACTCCCCAGCAGTCTGGAGTACAGTGACACTCTCTCTATCCCTCTGGCAAGCACACTTTTGGAGCACATCATAAAACCTCTGCACTTTACCTACTCCTCTTGCACAACAGACGCAAGGTACAGTTTTCATATTAGGAATAGGCTCAGTTTGATGGTTTTTCATGTTTAAATGTTGCAGTGGTGCTCTATCTTTATCAAACTAAGATCTACTTTTCAAGCAACTAGGCAAGGAAGTAGTAGATCTTACAATTATGTTTTCTGATTCAAATACACTTACACAAACTGCATAAGATTTGTTCTTTATTATCTCATTGATTCATTCATGTTTCTCATTGGCCTACTGTAAATTTCATAACTGTATGGTGCACAGGGACAGGACTGTACAGTAATTTGGAGATTTTCAGATTTTCTTGAAACACTCATTCACTTTTTGTTATTATCCCCATTATCTCCGCTGTGTTTGTGAATGGCGCCTCGATAACATGGGCGTTCACAGACTCGGCACAGGGTATATTTTTCCCCTCGAGCAAAGTGGCCCTGGTAACTTTCTCTCATAAACACACTGTGAAGCTGGCTGCTTATACACACGAATAAAAGAAGTGTGAGAGTGAAGTGAGGGAAAGTTAAACCATGTGTATGTGCGTAATGTGAGGCGGAAGCAGGTGCCTTCACATAGTTGATTATTTTTTAAAGACTAAAATGTGATTGGTCCACATATTGTGAGTCTCCGATCACGTCATTACTTGACCTAACATTTGGTTCGTCTTTTAGTCTTTCTCATATGCAGCAGAACAGTTATTGTTTCACAACAAATTTACAACAGGCAATAAAAGTTCATCGGAGTCGCTTACTGGCTAGAGTGCAGAATGCCTGACCTTTTGAGACATTCTGTGTAGCAAACAGCAAAATTGACCCTCTTTTAACAACTGTGAGGGTGTAAAAAACTTGTGTACACTTTGGTTTGAACAGCCAATTATCTGCTGTGACCCTCCAGATCAGTGTCACTGAGACACAAAGCAACTCTGTTTGGAAAGAAAATATTTGTTACCCTAGCGAGTCACTTAGAACCACAAGAATATAATTTAGTCATATGAATTCTTTGAGCATATTGTGAAACTTGTCTATTTTTTCTCTTTTTCACTTTCCAGGCAATTTGTGTTTATGGCCTTTACGGAGGAGTTTATCTCTGCCGCATTCACAGAACAGATTTTTCACTACTTCATCCCCGCACTGTCAGATCCTCACGTTTCCTTCCCATTTGAGGCCTTTCTTAGCTCTCTTAAGGCAACTGTAGACTCTTCATCATCTGCTCACAGTCGGGCACCATGGATTCTCTACTTTGTTCTATCTGCGGGAGAAAACTGCTTGGGTAGGTGCTTCATTGTTTTCAAAGCTTTTTGAAAGCTCATTTCAAGCATTGTTCTCATGGTTGTGTGCCGACAGGCTCCCTGTCAGAGGACGGTCTTCTCTTTTACTTACAAGCTCTACGGTCACTTCTGCCCTTGTTGCCGGTGTCTGAAAGCATCAACAGGCCTGAGCTGAACAGTGACTCTGAAGATGAAGATGATGCTGGCATGCGTTTACCATCCAAACAGGTGAATCACATTATTGCTCCTAAAGAACTTAGATATTTTAACTTTGTGTTTTTGTGTTTGTTGTAGGAACCAAATTGAACTCCTAACTGTCCTCATACCTGTCCAATAAGTAAATGCGTTTTCTTTTCTTTATTTAACAGGATGACAGTCGGATCTCTGTACAGCTCATTACAGAAGAATGCGTGCACAAGCTGGACACTAAGCAGCAGACCAATGCTCTGCTCAACCTGGTGTGGAGGGACTCTGCCAGTGAGGAAGTTTTCACCATGATGGCCTCCATTTGTCATACACTGATGGTCCAACATCGTCTTATGGTGCCCAAAGTCAGGTACAACATATCTCAAAAGAGAAGGAAATAATAATGTATTTTTACAAACTATGTAATTTAAAACATACTTTGCAAGTTTGTAAATGGCAACTGAGTGATGGGGAGGAGAGCTGTATCTCTGTGCATGTCCATGCTGTAAGCAGTGATGTAAATAACCCAGGCAGGCAGTTATCTGTGGCCTGCACTAGTGGCATTTACAACCGGCAGAGGAAGCGGGGATGTCAGGGAAACTGTCAGTCTTGGATATAGGCAATTACCTCTCCTCAGGTTGATTACATTAGAACCAGGACGTCAGAGGTGGCGGGGGGGGTGGGGCAGCTGTGACTGACAAGGGGTCATCAGACTGTGATTCATGGATAGTCAAAACTTCACTAGGTAATCATTTGTTTTGTTGCAACTACTTGTTTCTTCTATGTCCAAATGAAAATGACTTCTTAATAACTACTGTTAAGAAAAAAAAAATTTTTTTATGGGCAAATTACTTTTTTAGCAAATGGATTCTAATCTCTGTGGATACCGGCTAATTTTACGGTGTTGCTCTTTCATGCACTTTTACCATAAATCCTACCCTTCGTCTTCCATCATTATTGGATATCTGTACAAAATAATTAGCTCACTGAGAAAGATTAATCACTGCAGAAGTGGACGGGATAGCTTTACAAGAGGCTAAGGGGAGCAAATTGCATCCTTCCCTTGATTTACTGCTCTAAAGCAAAAAAGTCTGGCCAGTGGTTCAGCGTGCTGCCTTTTAATAAATATGTAAAATGTCTTATAAAATTGCACTCATCAAAAATACGTTTTATTAAAAGTATGTAATTTAACTTCACCTGTAATACTGCTACTATACTGAAATCCCTCTTTTGCCAGGTTATAAACTTTTTTATTTTATTTACATCTGATATAAATGGACAATCTACTTTAATGTGATTTTTCATGACTCCTTTCAGACTGTGCTATTCTTTGTATGATTGGCAAATGCTTGAGAGCGTACATGGCTTTTGAATCGCTACAAAGTGAAAAGTAGCCTTTGCACATACACAAGCACACACAAGCCTTTTGATGACTTGACTTTGTTTATTAGTAGTTCATTTGGTGATTGAAATGGGGGTTTGGGTTCTCCCAGGCTGTAAATCAGCATGTCAGCTGGCATTTAGTGCTTTGTTTCCCATTTCAATCAAACACCCGCATCACTTGTTATGAGCGCACAGCACTACACTTTCTTCTCTCCTGAGCCTTGTAGCAGTGACAGATGGTGAGCGCTCAGCGCAAACCATTTTTCAAGGCAAATGTTGGTTGTCTGCCACGCAAGTACCAGAGCTCATTTGCATAGGATTATAAAATTACTTTTGTGCTCGGAGGAAAACTTGAACCCTTGTTAAAGTGTTAAAGTTAGATTTGTTTTATCTTTCTCAAATATGATTGACCATCATCTGACTGCACTATATGCATTACTGCAAGGGCTATTTTCTTTCTGCTTTTCGACATTATTGTCTAGACTGAGTGTGTGAAAAGGCATGTGATTTAAAGGTGCACAAATAGATGTATACCTGAACAAAGGTGCTTCACACCTTGGTGCCACAACTTCATTGTGTGCAGCGCTTCTACTTCCAGGTTTGTGAGGCCACCTCAGAGTTATCATTCAATTGAGTGAGTGTAGACGCATGCTGGAGCTGAGGGTCAGACTGAGGACTAGGCCTCCCCTCCTCCTCTGTCCTCCATTGTCTTGCACCCTGGCCATTAAGTTAAATGGGGCTCCTGCAGGAAGCCAGAGGGCTGTTTATGACCCAGGCTGGGTACCCTTGCCAGCAACTAGTTTACTAATGGAAGGTGCCTCACCTAAATAAAGCTTAATGGCTCATTTAATCCCTTCTCAGACCCCACAAAGTATAAAAGGGGAGAAAAGACCCCACAATACATATGAAGGAAAGGCTGGTTTACAATCCCATCATTTCAATGTATTTTTTACTCATGTATCTTGTTTAACAAGGAAGAGTTTACGATTTGTACATTGCAGACAAATTGGCGGAAAGTACTTTTATTGTGTTTCTGTCTGATTGTGTCATGTGTGCTGAATTATTATTATTATTACTATAATTGTGTTAAAATGTCTTTCTTTATCGTGCTATGCAGACTTCTGTATAGTTTAGCCTTCACAGCTCGCTTCCTGAGACATCTGTGGCACTTGATTACTTCTATGACAACCAAAATGATCACAGGGTATGCCTTGCATATTGAAACATGTTTTATTACTATGAATGTATTTTAATCTTTGAACATCAACAGCTCCATGATCCCACTACTGCATCTACTGTCGAGGGGATCTCCTATGTCTTACGAAGACTCGAATCGCATCATTCCCCTTTTCTATCTCTTCAGTTCTCTCTTCAGCCACTCCCTGATCTCAGTGCATGACAGCGAGTTCTTTGGGCATGAATTGGAAGGTAGTTGAATATGTTTTCTATTACTTACTGATTCTTATGCATATCTATAAATGATAGAAAATCTGTGTTTCTAAGCAGATCAGACACAGTCCTCCATGATGCCCTTCACGCTGTCAGAGCTTGTGACACTGTCTCGCTACCTCAGAGATGCTTGTTTGGGAATTATCAAACTGGCCTATCCTGAGACAAAGACGGAGCACCGTGAGGAGTACATGGCAGCTTTTCGCAGTGTTGGTGTCAAAACCAATGCAGAAGTTCAACAGAGGATCCAGGCTGAACAAAAGAGCTGGGTGCAGCTTTTTAAGGTCAGTAGAACTTATTAACTATTTATAAGCTCTCTTTTAAGAAGCACTGCTCATATCACAGCGCTGTGTGATGCAAGTGTTAAGGAAAAGGCAATGTATAAGACTAAAATATAAAGATCTTTTGAACCTCATTTACTTCTGGGATTGATATTTACTATGGAATTTTGAGACCGGATTGTTTTTTTGTCTTTGAGAAAATAATTGAAATATTGGCACCAGTCATTTGTGAAGGTGGCAAACACACAAAGAGCACCGAGGGAATTTTCATAAAGGATCTGCTCACAAGCCTCTTGTCAGCTAAAATGACCCATTAAAGAACTGGGGAGCAGGGAAAATGCATTTTCCAAATTGAACGTTGGGATTTACAGTCAGTTTAACGCTGCTGACCCTTAACACGCTAATGTTTGGACCGTGTCATCATCCGTCCCTCCCATCTTTTATCACCTCTATTGTCAAGCTATCTATTTAATTGAAAGAAGTTAATTGAATGAAAATGATCAACTAAGCTTGTATTAATATTGCTAATGGAACTTTCTTCTTGGCCATGTTTGGAGAGCTATGTCACCCAGGAGTTTGGGAAAGGCCCATTAAGGCGTGCACTTAACCCGATGGGCTAATTAAGGAATGCTTATTCATTTCTAGAGTCAGGGGGTACGCCGGCTCCAAACCCATCGCCACGCGCTTTTTACATCATTTTGCACTTGCCATTATTGCAGATATAGTTGCCTTCTGGTGATTTCCAGAGATTGATGGTCACTCTATGAAAATGATGTGCTTTAGGTAAGAACGTTTCGATTGAAACAATCTACCTTGCGTATTATATGGAAATGGACTAACTGTTATGGAAGACGTCAGGTTCTTGTTTCAATTTCTCATGCAATGACACACATGAGGTTATTTTCTGAAAGTCTGGAAACCATAGTTCGCTTTCAAATTGCATTTGAGACAAAGTGTACGGAACATTGCTGATTCCCAGATCCGGATAATTGCATAACGGCACTAGTTTGACCATATTATTATTTTATAACTATATACTTTGTTGTTGTAAATGATGACATCACCAGAGGGATGTTGCCCCTCCAAACTGTGCCAAAATACAATGTATAGAGGCAATATTTGACAAAACTAAATCACTAGAAGATACTTTAGGGAATTCAGTTGAAGAAGCAATGATCTGTTGTGAATTATGACAAACTGTGAATGTCCCTTGTGGTGTCAACAGTTCTAGGACACTGTTTTACCTTCTGAAAATGTCAACTTTTTCTTCAAATTTTGCTTCAAATTTGTCTTCACACACTGCAGCTTTATCAGTGTGGAACTATTAATGATATTTAAACAAGGAGCCGAAAGATAATTGAACAGTTTGCTTCTGTGAAGGTCAGTGTTCTGTGCTGACTGTTTGTCCACTACAGGTCATCACTAACTTGGTGAAGATGATCAAAGCTCGAGACATCAGACGGCCATTTTGTCCAGAGGGCCACTGGCTTTCTGAAGAGGGAAACATTCGCGCTGATAGGGTAAGTTCTGCTGCTGGCCTAGTTTCTCTTTATAATGACAAACGATGCAAAGGTCTGGGGTCATCAGAAGACATGTTTTAATGATGTTAAAACGACACAAAGAAAGATTTTACAACATGCATGCAATTGTATACCATGAAGGAATCATAGACACTGCTCTGAGCATGTGCGACGGCGCCAAGAGATGCTTCGGCCTTCAGATAACTCGAACAATATCACAGACTTGTATAGTGTCCAGGCAGGCATGGTTTCACAGCAAGAAGGTCCTGGGTTCGATTCCACCATCAAGCCTTTCTGTGTGTTTCCTCCCAGGTGCTCAGGTTTCCCCGACCATTAAAACATGTACAATTGGTAACAAGTGGTGCAGACCAATAAATAAACATTACTTACTTTCTTACTTACTAGAATGACAAGCTTAGGTTTAACCAAGATTGTTTCAAAAGTGTCATAAAAGATCCAAGCTTGTTTACTCACATCATTCTTTCACTTGCACAGGTCACGCAGCTGTACGTGCCTTCTGCAAGAAATGTCTGGAGAACGCGCCGCATGGGTCGCATTGGGCCCTTACAGTCCACGCTGGACGGTGAGGTTCTTAGGGACTGTGTTTTCGTCATATCTGCTCTTGTAAATTTTATGTAAAAATAGATTATTTACCTGGCACAAATGCTTTTCCCTGCGCTCTGCTCTGACTACGCTTTTCCCTGCGCTCTGCTCTGACTACCGCAGCAAATGCAAACCCTTGTTAACGAATAAAGGCCGTTCCACTTCTTGCGTCCTGCTCAGACTGCCGCGGTAAAAATGTGCAGCAACCTCTTGATCAATACATTTTTTTACTTTCAGAACAAATGCAACACAAATCTACCCAACCAAATCACACATACACCATTTTCTGTTGCGGAGGCTTACGTCTGCTTTCAACCGGGTCGACCCCCACTGTTCAGATCACAACGAGACGAATAGAACGAGAGGAGACGATATCCTCATTGACAAAGTAAAATCAATCCGTGATGACTTCATATTGATTAGATTACCTGCGTCAAATGGTTATAATCACTGTTTCTTTGATATTCAGGCCTTGCGCACCATTAACTCCAGCCACATTTTACTCAAACGCCCGTACTCGCGTCAGCCTGAACTTCCCAGAGAGATCTTTCGGTCAAACAGGGACAGCACTTCTTAATATATATAATATCCAAAATGCACCCTGCATGCTGTCCAAGTTATACCAATTTAAAGTTATTATTGCTTCTTAAATGATCCAGAATAAATCGGTTCTTAACAGATTCTATACTGCAGTGACAACAAGAGCCTAACAATGTGTGTATGATCTTCCTAATGCCACTTTAAGGCTGTATTGGATAAATTCAATTAGTGTGAAAGTACCTGATGAACCCCACCACATCTGCTCTGTGTTTGTCTAGCCTTTTCTCATTTCCTTAAATGGACAGACTCTGGGCTGATGAATGAGCATTGTATTGACCACTACACTGCCATATTTCTCCTTAAAGATGGAACCCTGATGGGGAAAATGCAGATCAGGTTGACTAATTGGGCAGAATAATTGCTTTAAAGAGGGTGCAAAGTGAGCTTACCGCAAAATTACTTTGCTGTTGTGTTAAATCCTGAATTTCTCCAAGACAAACAGGATCCTAATGGCTAATCCTAATAGCTACAGGTTTGTACTCAATAGTAACAAAATTACTATTACTATTATAATGTAGTGGTCATATACTGC
>JAPMNZ010819743.1:0-20354 GCA_029875035.1 Pomatoschistus microps | reverse complement strand
CGTTATATGAATGTCTATATTTTTTGCTTTTCTATCCAGTGGAGTTTGGCTGTTCATTACCAGGTAGAGTGGCTAAGAAACCGTTTATTTTTACCAGCCCATTTTATCCTTACAGTATTTATAAAGTTGTACAATACACACAATGCATATCTCATTCTCACACTGTGTGATGTTCTGTTTACTGAACATCACATTTTTAGATGGCTGTTTTCCATATTGTTTTGAAAAAAATCTAGCGCCCAACAAGAAAAATAAATGTAAAAAAAAAAAAGACTACTATGCCAATCCATAACCATGCTTACTTTTGCTTTCTCAAAAACATGTGACCATGCATTGCTTCTTGTTGAATTAGTTTTCACACAGCTTGTTTGCATAAGTATAAGCTAGTAACTCACCCTTTGTTGATTTGACTAATTGCCTAAACCAGCAGCCGCCCGTAGCCGAAGTCGTACCAACATTGCCCAGGAGGGGGAAGCAGAGGCTAGCTCCCAAGAGTCCATCCAAGAGCTGGCTCCAGAGGAGGTGCTGGTGATTTCAATAGGAGCAGGCCCCCAGAACGTCCCTGGGATGATGTCGGAAAATGAGGTATTATGACTTGACTTTATGTGTAAACTACAGCAAGGGCCAGCAATGGTCTTAAATTAAGTTTATGCCTGTCATTGCTGTCAATATATGAATGCTGAAGGTGCACCATGCCATGAGGAAATCCTTATTTGAACCTCGTAAAATGCTTAATCCATGACTAGTGTGAAAGATCATTATTTCTGCCCAGAGCGAGTGTGCCCGTTCATTTAGCAAGATACCAAAAAAATTTGGGATTTTCACAAAATCATTGGTAATTCTTTGAAATAGACATTGAACAAATTATTTAGAGGTAATTTTAAGGAATGTAACTGCTCCTCTTGGTGGAGATAAATAGCCACTTTTTCATTCTATCCATGCCAGATGACATGTAAATATCTCCTGTGTGAGACGATCAATAAAGTCTTATCTTATCAGATACACTTGTACTGTGTTTTCAATGCATTCATACTGTATGCACTTTATATACTTGTTGTTTCTTTTTAGGTTTTGAACATGCAGATGAGTGATGGGACCCAGGGAGATGGACCCACTGACGAATCAAAACTTCATGGAAAACCAGACAAAACCCTGAGGTTCTCTCTTTGTAGTGACAACTTGGAAGGCATCTCAGAAGGTCAGTCTGTTGTTCACTAATCCTAAATATATTTCTAAAGGTTGAGTTTGGTAGGTTTGCATGTTGCTTGAAAGACCTCAAATGTACACTGTGAAACTGTTAACATGTTTTGTCCAGGTCCCTCCAATCGCTCAAACTCTGTGTCCTCTCTGGACTTGGAGGGAGAGTCTGTGTCTGAGCTCGGGGCTGGTCCGTCAGGAAGCAATGGGGTGGAAGCTTTACAGCTCTTAGAGCATGAACAAGGTGAGGTTATGGTATTCTTTTAGGGGTGCATTATCATTACTTTTAGTTTTCATTGTTAAACCACTGAGTTGTATTTTTTACAGCTACCACTCAGGACAACTTGGACGACAAATTGAGAAAATTTGAAATCCGAGACATGATGGGCCTGACTGAGGACCGGGACATCTCTGAGACTGTGAGTGAAACCTGGAGCACCGATGTGCTTGGCAGTGACTTCGATCCCAATATGGACGAAGACAGACTACAGGAAATGGCAGGTGAGAAAGAAAGACTCAAAACTTATATAGCCAGCATGCTTTTTTTATCAAGAGAAATGCCATCACCTTGTGGACCAAAGGTGAATAGCACCAGGTGCTGAATCTTTTACAGGACCAATGGCATGTAAAAGATTCAGCAGTAACATGAAGCTTCAGGTAATAATCCTTATCAGAACTATGAAAATCAGTCAATTCATAATAAAAAACCCTCATTAGCTAATTGTTATAATATAGAGTAGAATGCTGTGCATTGAAGCAGTAATTGGTGTAACATCATAGAGATTAACATACTTTTCAGAAGTTGTTTGTGCATAAGTTTTATGTGATATACAAATATCTAGAGACTAGATATCTTAGGTTTTTATTATCTGTAAGCCATAATCATCAAAATGACAAATAACAGCTTTCTGTATACATATTACATCTCAATATTTATCTGTCTGGTTGTTGTTTTCTTATAATGCTTGAGCATGGAAACACAGCAATTTGACTGCTCCATTGGCTACGATATACATTTGTATATTGAGTCTGATAATAGACACATCTTTGTATTGTTTCTGATGTACATGTCTACTTTCTTCAGGCCTGTGTTGATCTCACTATCTCTCTCCTCTCTGGCTCTCTCTGACATTCACTCAGTCCCTGCTGTCTTATTGACCTTGGTTCCTTCTCATTTGCATCCACCATTTTTCATTCTTCGGAATATGGCGTTGGGGGACTTTTCCATCATTAAGTGAATTTACAGCGATTTCCTTATGTGTTTTCTCGGAGGGATTGGGTTATGAGATGCACATTAAATATCCATTAATACCTCATTATCCCACTGATAAGATTACCATGATAATGAGGCAGAAATTCTAATTGTTTCACTTCTTGTTGTGCCACTCATTTAATCATCCACCTGAAAGACATGTACTCTGCGCCCCTACCTTGAACACTGTAAACACGGACAGCGGGGTAGAGCTCTCCCACTGCCGCCCAGAGCCTCTCCTCCGCCAACGATGCCACACACAGTTGCCTGGGTGCTGGCATGCTCATCCATTCACCGCGGCTTTGTGCTATGGAGTGGAAGCATGATGTACCGGGGGGTGAGAGGACTTGGTCTTGGGCCCTCACCCACTCACACCTGCTTGCTCAACTCCCGCTACGGCACATTCTTCTGCCTTGTTAAGCCCTGGCTCATCCAAATGGAGGGACACAGTGCGATGGACGTTGTGGGAGGGCGAGCTAAGTGGTAATTTGGTTGTGAGTAATGCTGGGTTTAATCAACAGCTCAAAGTCATGGCTCTGGAGGCCAAGCCAGGGTGAGATATTACCATTAACTTTTGAACTTTTGCCCTGTGGTATCTGTGCCTGTAGGGCCCTGCAGGGAAATCTATGTGACCTCCAGTTCTCGCTGTCTTTCACTCTGTGATTTAAATGCATTCTTTAAAAAGCGACCGTCAACATAGCCGCGTTGTTATGTTTTGCTTATTTTAGGTCCTTCACATATGAGTCTCCAAAGCGAGGTTGTCAGGGCTAGTTCTAAGTAAGTACCTGCAAAGTGCATTCACATTGCAATTTGTAATTTACCTGTTCAGAGTGCCCATGCACTGCTGTTTCCACATCGCTCATTTAAAAAAGCCTGAATTATTGATATAGACTAATTACAGAAAATAAATCAGCCTTATGCCTTAACAACCTATGTACCGACCTGAGCTGTGTCTTTTAGGATGACTTTGAGGCAAAACTACCTTCTGCTCCTTCTTAATTTAAAAAGCAATACTGCTGTGGATGGTCCTTTACTCTTTGTATCTGCCCTTCTTTTTGTTTCAGGGGCAGCTGCAGAGAACATGCTCGGCAGCCTGCTGTGTCTACCTGGCTCTGGTTCAGTTTTGCTGGACCCCTATGGATCCACAATATCAGAAACTACCAGTGAGGCATGGAGCGTGGAGGTGCTGCCCAGTGACTCTGGTAGGTTTGAAGCTATTTGTTTCGTTTATTTGTATCTCTGACGTCAACAATCATTCAGAGTAAATGTCAGTGCTCAGTCTGAAGCTCCAGTGTCTCACTTTCGAGGAAAATCTAAACTCTCACAATCCGTTAAAACCAGTGCCTTACCTTTTTCTAAAAAGGTGCACAAAGTGATTCACAGAGAAGTGTTTTACTGCCTCAGTGTAGACATATTACTTGTACTATGTGTCAATAGCTTGCCTAAACTAGTCAACACCACAGTTCTGGAGGGAGGCTGTTCCAGAGCCTGCAAGCATACACTGAGAAGGCACGACTCCCTCTGAACCACCAGAGAAGCGTGGTCTAAGGATGCTGAACATGTTTGATTGATTGATTGTATTTTATTTCAAGCTTATAAACAGGAATCAATTATAAATCTAACAGCAATTACATATAATACATGATAGAAATGTACATACATACATACATTGATATATATATATACATATATATATATATATATATATATATAATAGGGCCGCGACGCGATTAAAAAAATTAATCTAATTAGAGGCTTTGTAATTAATTAATCTTGATTAATCGCATTTCAATCGCATATAAATATTTGACCTTTTTCACATGGATTTTTAGTTTACCATTGAATAAGAGCTGGTCTTACTCGCGATTTTATACTTGCTTCTTTTTTAATGCTTAAGGTGAGATCAGATGAAATAATTCACTCAATCCAAATCAGTTGACTGTTAAGTGTTTGCGCCATTGCAGCCCAAAAAAAAAAAAAAGTGTTTGCACCATGACTGAGCTCACCATGTCAATTGATAGGTTCCTAGGCTTTCAGTGTACAACTTAGGTTAAAGAAATACGTTTCATAAAAGCTTTAACAATATCTTACAGAAACATTTAATGAGCAAAGAAACTCTCCTGTGATTAATTTACCTGCCTTGTCACAGTTCTTGTAATCAAAAACTCTGGTAAAGATGCACAGAGTTAAAGTTCGAAGCATCACTTAAAGCAGTCCGTCGGAAACTCATTCAGTGACATAGGTTCCGCGGTACAAAAATACACACAAGGTTAAATGCGTCATTTTATTTTCAACGCGCTAATTTTGTGGCGTTAATTAATCGTAATTAACGCGCTAAAGTCCCGGCCCTAATATATATATATATATATATATATATATATATTTTTTTTCTCTCCTGTTAAAGCTCCAAAATGAGTGGGAAGAAGTCAAGCTTATAGGCTCCCAACCTATTACATTTATATAATATATATTTTTGAAGGCGGTGGCATCAGACTGTGTGACATGCAAAACAAGACACACCCGAGTAGATGCTACACTGTGTCTTTTCACCAGTGTATTTGAAAGCAGCTCAGGGTTTTCTTCAGCAGACCACCAGGTGTGTCAGCACCTTTGGTGGAGCACCAGATTCTCTTCAATCATCGGTTACTGCATAGGCACTGAATACAGACATAAAATATATCATTTAATTGTAGTCTTATATATTACACATAAAGTGAGATGATGAAACTGTTCAAATATTGAACTTTTTCCACTATGCTTTTGGCGTCTATGTACAGTAGGGCAAATAAGTATTTTGTCAGCCAACAATTGTGCAAGTGTGAAGAAATCAACTGTGGGAGCAGTTGATTTTTTCACAGAAAATGGAAGACATAAAGACAGTTGATAATCTCCCTCGATCTGGGGTGCCATGCAAGATCTCAATTTATCTTAGAGCTACACGGGGGGACCTAGTGAATGACCTGCAGAGCGCTGGGACCAAAGTAGCTAAGGCTCCCATCAGTAACACACTACACCACCAGGGACTCAAATCCTGCAGTGTCAGACATGATTCCTGCTTAAGCCAGTGCATGTCCAGGACCGTCAGAAGTTTGCTAGAGAACATTTGGATGACAAACACTTCACCCACATTGCCTTGAAGGAGTTTGAAAGAGAGAGGGATAAAGAGGGACTGTATCAATAATGCATCAGTTATACAGTATTTAGCAATTTGCGGGACACTCAAAGACTCTTAACATGTCATGTAATATGTATATGTAATGTTTACATAATAGTGCATGACCAAGTGGTCAAAATTGTGCAGTTTCAAATATTAAACTAACTTGGAGACCCGTCATTACCATAACTGTTTTTTGTGTGTGCATAAAACCATTTTATTTTTAAAATACGTAAATTAGCTAGAAATTTAGATTTTTGCAAATACATTGAAAGACGAGGACGCAATTACAGTTTTTTTGTTCCGTTTTTCTCTACCCTTTTGCCCTGTAATCACACAGTCAGAATTGATCTGCTAGAGCCCTTGTTTCACGGCGAGCCAGCAGAAAACTACACTCTGAAGAGCACTTCACCAACACATTATTACTAATGAGCATGCAAATGAGCACCGCTGTTACTATGGAACCTCTGGGTTCGGCCCAACAGCTCTGCTGGGTCACCAAAGAATTGGCCATACTCGTTTAATGTTTCAGTTTGGCATGGTAGTGCCCCGTTTGATTTTGTGCATATGTGAACACTTGAATTCACAATAACCAACACAATATGTGAAGATGGCCACCATCTGTAGATCACATGTTATTTAGGAACCACCATTTTGATTTAATGAAATAAAAAAAAGACAAAGTAATAACAACAATTATATTTGTCTTAGAAGCGCCCGACCTGAAGCAGGAAGAACGTCTGCAGGAGCTCGAGAGCTGCTCAGGAGTGGGCAGCACTTCAGATGACACAGAGGTCCGAGAGGTCAGCTCCAGACCCAGCACTCCAGGCCTCAGTGTGGTTTCAGGTACAAATTAAGGCGCTTGATTTTTTTGGTGTGCTTTTGTTACTTATTTCCATGTCCTTGCTTTTGTGTTGACCAGTTATATTGCTAGCAGGCCTGTTAACCCAGGCAAAAGGGTCATGCACATTTTTCGATGTGATGCAGAGGGCTGCGTTTTCCCTCGGCTCAGGTGGATATGCATGTTGACATGCATGAAGTACTATCCTAGATTAAGAAGCTAGTCATGACGTCCGTTGCTCTGTTCACATGGGACCCTCCCTAGAGATTAGGCCGATGGATAGTCTGCATCCGATGATCACTCTTATCTGTGTCTGTCTTCAAACCCAAGGGAGCTTACGCTACCAATTTAGTGGTCCCTATTGGTTTCCAACGGAGCCAGTCTAGTCCATAGTCTAAAGAGAGAAATATACCCTTTTGTATGAACAGTTCCCCTTACCTAGATATTTTTTGTAAAGGTGATATTCAGTTGTTTTTGGTATGAATGTCAAAGCTTTTTCTGTCTGTGCTCCAGGTATCAGTGCGACATCAGAAGACATCCCCAACAAGATCGAGGACCTGCGGTCAGAGTGCAGCTCTGATTTTGGAGGGAAGGACTCTGTGACGAGTCCAGATGGGGACGAGACTGGCCACGGTAGGACGGAGTCACATTCCCACCAGGAAAGCCACTCTATATGTACAGTGTGTATGTGGTTAAACCCACATCAGTCAAACTCATCAATCCTTGTCTACTCAACAGCTGCCACAAAGTTTAATCACCTGTTTAGTGTTAAGGTGAAAACAACAATTGAGAACAAAGTTGCACGCTTCTGTTGTCTTGTGTTAACCCTTGTTGCTCCAAATTAAAAACAGTGGAGTTAATCCAAACCTTAACACCTGGTATGTCACAGTGTCTTAATCTCTTCAGAGTCCTGTAGTATTGTTGCTAGACATGGGTGTTGATATATGTTAACGGGGCAGAAAAGTGCCAATGAATTGGCTAGATAACAGGATTGTGTCACATGTGTAAACTAACTCCAGACATTTTTGTACATTTTATCTCCACCTTTTTTAATACTCTTTTCTACTATAATTGAGTAATACATAATCTCTCTTACCTTTTTAGGTGCACACCACCTAACAACGCCACCATCACAAGCAGACTCGTTACTGGCCATGTTTGATCCTCTCTCTACTGGTGAAGGTAACATTTGCACAATCATTTTCATTAACTCCTCATTTTGAGCTCTAATTGTCGCTCATTGGGGTCCTGCTATAGCATTGTATAATAAACTGGTTGAAAATTACTTGGTTTCTTAAATGAATATTATATTTCTGTTGCTCTGTGCAAATTTAGTCTGAGTTCTGGTGGAAATGAGAAAGAAATGATGGTGTCTGTGGCAAGGTGAAGGACTGACAGGTTGAGAGCCCTTACCCCAGGCTCTTTGGCACTGTCCCCTTGTCCCACTGTGCTTATGGCACCAGGCTGCCATTGGAACCCGTTCAGCAGAATGTCTACCCTTGGAACAGGTGGTCTACCTACATAGGACTTGTCTCACTAACATCTCTCTTTGGCGCTTTCCTTTTTCTGTTGTTCGGTTAAAGACTTTTATACGCTTCGAAATACTGGCTATATCACCAGGGAACCAGTATTCCATGGTTTAAAAATGCTCTTTACCTCTTACAGGATCGTCAACTGGAACAATTGTGAGACCCAAAGTGCACTATGCCAGGCCTGCCCACCCCCCTCCTGACCCCCCCATTCCTGAAGCCAGTGCCCTGGGACATGAGACTCGCCACTCCATGTTCACCCCCCACTGCCTGGCCCAGGTGGAGCAGAGACATTCGTTCCCAGACCGTCTGGTCCGCAGTCGCAGCTCAGATATTGTGTGTCCTGGCCGCCGTCCCACCAGTGACCCTGGTCTCAACAGGCGTGTGGCTGTGGAGGAGCGGGAATCAGGGGTCTTCACCTTGGGACCTTCCTCATCACCCAGCAAGGATTCTCTTAAAGGAGAGGTATTTGAAATTCTGCCTAAATCAAGGTAGTTTCACAGTTTAATTCAGTGCCTAATGTGTACTCCCTTTTTCTAGTCAGAAGAGAGAAAAGATAGTGATGATGAGAAGTCTGATCGTAATAGACCATGGTGGAAAAAGCGTTTTGTGTCTGCCATTCCTAAAGGTCAGTCATCCAATCACATGGCCATTTTGAGCATGTCTTCTTCCCAAGCTGACAAATGCATGTCTGTACATTGAAAAGTGATCTGTTTCATAGCTGCACTCCTTTATTTTTTATTGTGGCAAAAGTTCTCTTAATCACAACTGACAGAAAATATCACACTTTAAAGAGCAGAGCGAAAGCCAATTTATAATGTGAGAAAGAGAATGATGATCCATGTTGTCCACTCCATTGCTGATGTTCCACTTGGAAAATGATGTTTCTTGTTTGAAGTTACTCTAGAGATGTGTCCAGTTCTTTTTCTCTCACGACTCACTGACTGCAGATTTATATAGACTTTTCAAAGCTAATCAGTCATCAGAGAAGCTTTAGCTGTGTAGATTGTATGGCTGTAGCCCTCCCAGCAGTGCTGTCAGCCAGCAGCTAATGGTCATTAGATAGACCTCTCTGTCACGTGCGGTGATAGATGACACTTCTCTTGTTGCAGTTCTACTCTACAATCATGTCTCATACATTTGTCTGCGAAATAATGAGCTGTGCTTACATGAAATGCCTGCTTATTACTCTTGGGGATAATGATCTTTCCTAAGTAAACATTGAATTGATATTCACAATTTGCAGCATGGAAAAGTATGGGAACAGAAGTAAAACTTTTCAAGTTTTCAAGTTGATTTTTTTTTTCTCAACCTCCATCACGAGGTAATATAATCACCAGAGTTTGTCTGTCTGTGAGATAAGTTGGGTAAAATATTATGTTCAACATTTGCAGTTCACCTTGAAAATGAATACAAGGAACAAAGAATTACATTTTAGAAGATTTTTATAGTTTAGTCTTTATTTGAAAGGGACAGTGCACAGCAACACTAAGCTGAAATAGGATATATGTTGCATCAATTGATAGCTACACAGCTAGTTTCCATCTGAAGTCCTGAATTAAATTAATATAATATACACACATACAGCATCATAACTGTATATTAAGTAATTTAATTGCCTAATGGTGGAGGTTTGCGATCTACGAGGGCTTTCCTGAGCTTTTGAAGAGTGCACAGTTGTCCTGCAGAGAGGCAGTCTGTGTGAAAGGCCAATCCTGTCCGTTATGCCCCACAGTTCTGTACTGGTCGCCTGAGGAGGTTGCCCCAGGTAATGCTTTACCTCAGAAACCACACACCATCGCTGTTCTCCTTTTGTAGATGTGATCCTAAAGCAGTAGACCTGCTGTGAATAATGTGTGTAGAAGACACAACTATGTCAGCCGCACCCTCTAAATTGTGTTGTGTTTGTACTTCAAAAATGATTACAAATGATGTCTTTTATGTTATGTTAAGGGTTAATTTCTCTTGTATGTATAATGTATATTGTGGTAGGCCCCTGTGGAAAATGTTCCCTTTATATTTAAATAAACTTTGGTCACAAAAGAAATTACGTAATAGTGTTGTTTAGCTGATCTCCAGAATCATCAACGTCTTCTCTCAATAAACTGTCTTTTCCAGCTCCAATTGCAGCTTTTCGTAAAAGAGACAAACAGGAAAAAGATGACATCTCACATGAGCGCAACCCACAAGGTTTTACTTTTTAAGATGTCCTTTACCTTGTTTTTCAATATATATATTTTTTTCATAGAATTTCTATAATTGAACTTTCAGATGATCCATTGCCCAGACAAAACTCTCAGGCCCAAGCTGCTGAGGACATCCTAGACAAGTATAGAAACATAAAGCGGACAAGTCCAAGTGATGGAGCTACTGGAGGAGCCTCGTACGATGGAACAGGAGGTCTGTAAATCTGAACTCGCACAGTGCTTTACAAACACTTGGATTATTATTCAACATAACCTGGATTCATAGATCTGTGTGTCGAGGACCATGTCCATGAGTCTTCAAGAGATGACGCACTGCAAAATATATCCACAGATGACCTTCCAGATTCAGCCAGTCAGACCGCACAGCAGCATGACTCAAAGTTCTCCTTCAGGTTGACAACTAATATTTGAATTATTGTTTTCTCAAGATCTGTGGTATTTAATTGATCTTTATATCTTAGTGATGCCAAGAAGAAATTGAGGTTGGCATTGTGCTCTGCAGATTCAGTCGCACTGCCCATCATGGCTCCTGTCACCACAAGGAATGGGCTCCCAGACCATATGGACCCTGAAGGTGCACTGGAAACAATATTTGCTTATTAATGTTAATGTCTGGGCAGGTTTAGTTTTCCCCCTATTTGCAAAGTTTACTACAAAGGTATCAACCTTAAATGTTGGCAAACCTCCCAAATGATTAAATTGTCCCCAAGCAAGAGACACTAAACCTTCACCTTCTGACTTCTCAGTTTTATGCAAGCTCGTGAAAAAGACAGGTGGTGAATTCCCACATGTTTTTTCTTTTTTTTGTATCGTCACCCTCTACCCATTTCCCCACTTTATTCAAAGCCAGATTTGTCACACTTAAGCAGTGTTAATTATATAGATCAGGGGAAAATTATAAACCATAATAGTTCATTGGTATGCTTAGTCTTCATTTCTCTTATTGTCCACTTCAGACAATGAGATCGTCTGCTTCCTCAAAGTGCAGCTTGCAGAGGCCATAAACCTGCAGGACAGAGACCAGATGGCTCAGATCCAGGAGACCACGCGTTGTGTCGGCCGCTTTGATGCACGCACATGCAGAAAGCTACTGGCTGCTATTGCTGAGGACTACAGGTTGGTTGTCCACAGAGAGTGTGAATAAGTCTGTGGTTATAGTACTAACTCTGCTGCAAGGGTAAAATGGCATGTTTGTCTTTTTGTCCTAGAAAACGTGCCCCATACATAGCTTACCTGACCCGATGTCGGCAAGGTCTGCAGACCTCACAGGCGCATCTGGAGAGACTGCTTCAGAGGGTGCTTCGAGACAAGGACGTCGCTAACCGCTACTTCACCACAGTCTGTGTCCGCCTCCTCCTCGAACACATGGAGTCCAAGATGCTAGACTTTATCAAGGGTACCCATCATGTTTCCTCCGATATGTATTTTAAGTTTCCTGCAGCCATAGAAAACTAAATCTTATCCTTCACTGCTAGCTTTCCTGGGGTGCACGGCTTCTGATGATAAGACTGCGTCAGTGGAGGATTTTCTGCGCTATTTGTATGGCGCCATGGCACGTGACGCCATTTGGCAGTATGCAAGCGAAGACCAGCTGCAGGACGCCCAAATGGCTATTGAACGCAGTGTTATGAACCGGATCTTTAAACTGGCCTTTTATCCAAATCAGGATGGAGATATTCTTAGAGACCAGTAAGAATCTGACATTTTATCCACTATTTTCCATCCACAAGTAAAATAACTGTGATTTTGTTCCAGACTTTTCCATGAACATATCCAGAGGCTGTCTAAAGTTGTCACTGCAAACCATAAAGCTCTTCAAATCCCAGATGTACTGCGTTTTCCAATTTTCTCTCATTACTCCTTAAAGATTTTTCATCACATTGATCATTGGGTTTTGTTACAGGTTTATTTAAAAGAAGCTCCGTGGCCTTCAGCTCAGTCTGAGATCAGGAGCATCAATGCCTACAAGACTCCTCGAGATAAAGTCCAGTGTATCCTGCGCATGTGCTCCACCATCATGAACCTGCTCAGTCTGGCCAATGAGGACTCAGTGCCTGGAGCTGACGACTTTGTCCCTGTGCTGGTTTTTGTACTCATAAGGGTGAGTGTGCAGTTTTAATAGCAATTTTACAAAAAATGTGTACCTCGTGGCAGGGAATAGTAATTGAAATCTACAGAAATACACTGCGGTAGATTTAGAGGAGTCTTTTTACGACAGTAAACCAGTGCGAGTTATAGTGTGATGTCAAAGCTGCTAAGAAGTTTCTCTAGTTGTAAACAATACAGCTGTAAACGATCAGATAAAAACACTGCAACTGAGTTGGGCCCCAAACTATTAAACAATTCCATTCACTTTTTAAAAGTACTTAAAACTATGTAAAACTGTGCACCGACACTGCACACTGAGATTCAAATGATATCTTATGAAGAGACTCCTCATTTCTTTTGACTATAAATGCTTATCCATAAAACACATACATTTATTATGCATTCACTGATGTACTTGAATGCATAAAAATGTGTAATGAATAGATTACACAATTACTAAAACAATCCATAGCTGAAGCTCGAAAGTAAACTAGTTTAAACTCAAATCTGTATTTACAACACATCTGCACTGAGACAGAAAACATTTTGTTCTTACACATAAAGAAGGCTCTTTAAGTACAGAATAGCAGTATTCTTCCTCTCGGCTTCACCCAACATGTGATTGCTTAAGTAGATATTGTTTAATGCACCATAAACGGCAGCGTAGATACCTTGTCCGTGTTTAAGACCATAATGTGTATAGAAATGTGCGTGTGCCGTTCTTCTCTGCTGCTAATGCTGGCCCATCCCCGCGTCTCCTCCCCTCCAGGCAAACCCGCCCTGCCTGCTGTCCACCGTTCAGTACATCAATAATTTCTACGCCAGCCGGCTGAGTGGGGAGGAGTGCTATTGGTGGATGCAGTTCACCGCAGCACTGGAATTCATTAAGACCATCGATGATCGCAAGTGAAGCAGAACAGCCACCTGTATGGGCAGACTGCGGGGGAAGGAGCCGGGAGACTGAGAGACTTCCCAACCAACTGCTCCCTCTGCACAGCTAATAAACCCTGGCCCGCCGCCTGCTCTGTATTTGTATAGCTTTGTACATAGCCAGAGACTTTGAAAGACTATAAAAATATATTACTAAGTGTTTGTGGATAAATCCAGGTTTTAGCCGTGGTACAATAACTGCTTTTGGGAAAATAATTGGCAAATTATAAATCTTTATTTTACAGTTTATCTTTGTCTTGTCTTATCACTTTTGGAGTCTGTAATAGAAATATTTTATATAGACAATTGCCAATATAACACAAATCAAAGCAAAAGGTTATCCTATTGAAAGGGACCAGACTTCCTTGATGTAATCACTGATCTTTATTTTCCCCTGAGTGAGAGGGAAGGGCTTCCAATTAAATTACGATTTAACGTTCATTAAATGCATTGTGACATAGGGATTTACAGTGCATGATGGTTACTGATGAGATCGAGTCTCAAATATATTCACACCACTACATGCATAACACTTGCTATTATACAGAAGGGCAGCTGTTACACGTTTTGTTAACTTCATTCACTTCAATACAGTCAAAACCATTTGGACAAAAGGGCCCTCGTATTTATAGAAAAAGTGTATTTGTTTCTGTAATTCTATTTATACAAAGGAAAACATATCACGCCAATTCAATGATGTCTGATGCAAGTGTCATTGGGAACTTGAGATGTGGTTGTTGGGCACTTTAGTCAGTAAAGCTCTTATTTGGGCCGGTGGGCGAATTAGACACAGGGTTAACTCAGTGCCTTCGATGCGGGGCGCTTTGTACAGGTAGTTTTTGGATTTATTTTATTTTCCTCTTCTTTTTTTTAAGCCAGCAATGACCGATAGGCATTATCCCCACCCCACTCTCCAATGGGCCAATTAATTATATTTTAACAGCTTTGAGAAAGTCTTTTTAAATGAGCTTGCATTGTGATTGTCATGATCCAGTCCCTTTAATGCACTTGTGGTACTGAGATTGAACAAAATTATCTTTATTTCTGATCCTACCTCAGTGTTGTGGCCAATTTGACCGATGCCCTACATTGGTCTACAACAGAGTCCTGGATCTCTATATTGCACTGGTGGAGGGTCGTCTTGTGATTTGTAATTGTAGAGCTTTTTATAATAAGAGCAGTTGAATCTAGTTAGATAAAGTTGGTGAAATGTTGTGATGCTTATTCTAGTCACATCACTCACTATTGATTCACACAAGCCTTCATTATTGAACAAAATACATGTTAGGAATCCATTCTCTGATCTTTTACTTGAGTGATATCAAATATTGGATTTTAGTTTTCTACCTCCTTATGCATCCATTAAAGGGACTCGTTATGTGCACTTATTTCTTTTTTTTTTCAATTTGGTGTACTGTGGTATCCCAGTGTCATTATACTTCTCAATTATAATCCAAGCATGTATGATTCATTTACTAATTTTCTCCTCGAATCTTCCAACTGATCTTTGTATTATAGCTTTGTTAACCTCTTTTCATAGTAATTTACAAGACTTATATACAATAGAGGGACAAATATAACACTTTGACATAAAACTGACTTCATGGTTTGCATAAGTCATGGGTTTTATGAGCATATGAGAAAATGGACTGCCTCCTCTTATAAAAATTCACTGGTAACTTTCAATCGTGCTGAAGCATAACTGCATTGATGTCAGGGCCGTTGTAAAACCTACAAGAGGACATCAAAGCATTTCGTCGTCCATAGTATTTGTTTATCAATTTATTTTGCACAAAGATGTTTTTTCTTAATTATTTGACAGGGAGCAGAGTATTTTACGACTTTCCTTATAGCATTTAAAGCAAATGTGTAAAAAGCAGAACACTTCTGTGGAGAAAGCAGCACACTTCACTGCCTTGAGTTATTATTTTTGATCAGCATGTGTACGCCTTTTGTGTCTCAGATAATGTAAATGACTTGAAAGGAAAGAAAAGTCCATTTCAATCAGAATATGCCTATCCAAGTCCATGTATACACTGTAAGCTGCTTTTTTGCTCCAAGTTTTGTTTATTGATCCAAGTCTCCTCATCTCTACATCTAACTTCACCTTTTCACCTTCCCATTCTATCCCCACAGTATATACCACTATGTAGTGCTGTTTCTCCTACTGTGAGAGTTTCATAGTGTCCCATCCCTAGTTAAAACCAAACATGGTGTATTTAAGCTAGTTATTGAGTGCAAAGTTAAGGACTAGACTGTTATTCTTCAAAGCTGAACGTTCACGGTTTATGGTCCACAGTTAAACAGATGTATTTTATATCCCTCTATGGCAGCAGCAGCAGTAGTGCCATGTGTATGCAATATCCCTCATAGAGTGTAATCAATTTGATGAGAAAACCATGCACTGGAAAATCAAGTTGCATCTATACTAATTAGGTTTATGTGATGTCACTTTAATTGGAAATGCATTCTGCGGAGATCTAATGAAAATATTTGGACCTAGCTCACATTTGTGTTTCCTGATATAACCTTGTATCCTGACATATGACCCAACCCTAAGTAAGTAATTGTATATGACTGTGAAAGTTGGTTTCAAGCTATTTGTATGCAAACCTCTGGCCAATGGTGTCAAGTGAATGAATACGAAAGGTTTCCAAAGCTTTACACTTTGCTCCCTGTACAATTGATGCTCAACAGCTCCTGAGAGCAGAAAAAGTCATCTATGTAATTTTAATTGTAAGCTTGCACAACTATGACATGACGGGGAAAACCGGTTTGTCTTTACTGTGATTAATGCATTATGTAATTCTTTAAAAACAATAAAATGAACAGACATTTGCCTTTTTTATTTATTATTACATGTGGTCATGTGTGCTTGAAATGCTTATTGTGTGCAGTGGAACAGATCTTCATGCACAATAAGATCCTTCACTAAACCAAGGCTCGATGCAAAAGAAATGATTGTAGAAAAATGTATGCAAAGAATATAATTGTTGTTTGGGGGCAGTGGAGCAGCAGCATCCAATCGCAGAGAGCCACAAATAGCAAGCTCTCTGCAAACATTTCATTACTGCTGACAAGTGCACGCTGGATTGTAATTGGAGATATCCCCCATCATCTGAAAGCCCTCTTTACCTCACCAATTGCCTGCCCTAATATTTGTATTTTTTTCATCATAAACTTCTTTGCGGGGTGCTTTTGTCCCCTGATGTTATCTTGGAATTGTTAATTTAAATTCAAATTTTGATATGTGTGAAGTTAATTAGTTGCAGGAGCCAAAAGCAGCAAGATAGGAGACTCAATCAGATGGGATCTTCTGACTGGGTTCACTTTACTGATCATAATCACAGGCTTTTGTTTTGTTGAAGTGAGACGTGCAAAATTATACGTTTTTTTCTCATTTGAACATTCACCAAGATTTGAATTGGCATTTAAACATTTTGTACAAGCGTTTATTCAAAAAAATAAATCAAGCCACTTGAGTTGTTCTATATACTTCTAAGATAAGTGAAAAGTAGCATTAAAATTAGGAACAAAAAATTATTCAGGCGTTGTCAGAAGGGAAGTAGATAGAAGAGTAAGCTAAACCCATATTAAAGAGAATGTAAGTTCCCATTTAACTAACTTGGGCACTTCATGACATACACACGACATAAAATATAAAAAAACACCTAATTAAAACCTTGTTATAGAGGAAATTAGAAGCACAAATTTATAAAAAAATGTAGTGAAGAAATAAAATACTAACATAGTAAAAATGCTGATTTTTGAATTCTTATTTTTAATACATTTTTAACTACCCAAAAATGAGTGCATAAAACGTGCGCAGTACCGCGTTCAGCCTGCAGATGGCACACGCACCATTCCCCGAGACGCACTGGACAAAAGACCACGAGGCCACGACGCTTTCCCCAAATGAAATAACCACATAGTCTGCTATTTACAATGAACACACGTAAGTATTCGTTTTTTACTTAACTTATAGATGCGTATTTTGTCCCACGGCTGTGCAGAACTAAACAAACCTATTTTAGCACAAGTGAAATCAAACATGTTAAATACAATGTAATGTGTATGGAACACGTGTGTAATGGCGGGACATGCTGCTCGCTAAGGACAAAATAAACCAGGCAGCAGCGTGTCAATTAAATTAAGGGGCGAGGGACGGAGACGCTGGGAAATACACATATTAAAACTTAAATGAAATAGCCGCAAGGACCCAGACAGACAGATTAAAACTCAAAGGGATACCATGCCTCTATGCCTGCAGGTGCCAATACTGTAAGACGCGAATTCGAAGAAAATACGGCGCATTCTTTGTAATCATTTGCGCCTCAAAAAGACACGAATGATTTAGTTTCACCATATCAGAGCAAAACTGTTGATTCCCAGAATATTGTGGATAGCTTTGAAAGAAAAAGTCTTTACTGTGCGTCATTAAGGCCGAGGCGTCAATTACACCAGCGCTCTTTAATTGCGATACCACTATTTCTTTCCCATATTGTGTGAGTATTATTAGAAAAAAGCACAATTTTCACTTGTACAACCTCAGCTAATCAGCAGAAGAAGTGGGTGGCGGTGACATCAAATTGAACTATGGAAAATGGAGCAGGAATTAGACGCACTTAGCCATCACATGTTAATGGCAGCAATCAACAGCCAATTACCGAGCTGTAGTCGAGTTCTGTGACAAGTGCAGGTGTATACTCCACAAGGCCTAGTATAGTGTATTTCCATAAATTCAAACAGTGAACTCGCAATACACGCGTGATGCCATGTTTTTTTTTTCTTTTTTTTATATTGAGTTCGCAATTAAGCAATATTGTTAGGGAAGTGTCAAGGGCAGTGCAATGAGGGGGTGAGGAGAGAGACTGCTTAAGGGCAAACACTTATATTTCTTTTATGTGTTTGCCTGTAAATCAATAGATGTGAAGTATTGTGAAGATCCTTGAAACATGCAGAATTAAGATGCAACAGTGTACGTTTCAAACAGATATTCAAAACACTGGTATAATGGGTGATAAGCAATGGAAACATAATTGTGTATTGGTGCAAGCAAATGCATAAGCTGCGATTGATTCTATAATGTTATAACGTTCTATGCCCCAAACTTAATATTTGGAAATTTGTGTGACTGACAATTATTTGGCAAATTTGTTGTAACTTGCGATTACTTTTTTGATGACATCAATTTGTCGTTTAACTAAATTTGACAGAGATTAATCGAAAGCTACCCTCTCCATAAGCACCAGAGCTAAGTGCTCAATATGTTCCCTATACAGTGCCCTCTTTATGCAATTCCTGCTCTGTCAGTTAGAAAGCCACTCCTCGATGTACTGAATATCCATAATATATTGCAATGATCATTTGTTATTTGTCTTGTTTTGAGCTCTTAGTTTACTGGTCCTACATATGTCAGTCCATCCTACAACTCGAGCTGAACTTATAAAATCACAGAGGCACTGATGCAAGTGAAGTCAACATGTTTTGTTAAACTCCCTGAAGGTCTCTGTAATGTTGTGTGTGGGACAAAGCTGCTATCTTTAAAGTATGATTTGATATTATTATTTTCTGTGCAGGCAAATGCATGCAATTCCATCCTTGTGTCACTTTAGGAATTCTTCAGCTCATTCCCTAATACACTTGTGTTGTTGAAACTCTTGCATGTGGAGTTTAAAACATATTGAATTAGTATTTGTTAATGTATCCAAATAATTCCGGTCAGTTATTGTTGCATTATGCACAGTCCCACACTCATAGCCCCTGTCTGTGCTGGGCTGCTGCTGTCTTGTGAGGGCAGGCTGTGGTGTGGGCTCCTGGCTTGGGCTTCGTTGTGGACATGATCTGGGCTGATGTTGCCTCTGATGCTGATGATCTCTGTCACAGGGCGCTCCGGCTGCTGCTCTGACAAATCTGGAATAAGCACACTTGCATTGAAACGAGAGGAACATGCCACAGGCAGACATACAGTACGCAGAGATTGTAGTACTCTCAAATCAGTACAATTAATCTTCACTTAGATTTTTAAAAGTATCTAATTCAACCAAGTATTGATACAAAACAGAACAAAATTACTTATATCAGAAGGTTTTTTGTATGATACAACTTCTGTAAAGCCTTTTGATGTCTGATGATATCACATTATATATATTGGATTTACAGCATATTGTGAAAACCAAGAAGCAGCTATGACTTTATAATGAACATGAAGCTGCTTGAATTTGACAATTTAAACATGAACTATTATGACTAATAACGACATTTAAATCACAATTAATTCAAACAGCTACTTCTACTCTGTCAAATCATAAACCTCCAGCAGAAGGGGTTTGCAATGAACTGAAGGTGGTTCATTGTGTTCTCGATTATACAATTTTTAATAAATAATTTGTGTAATAATGAAATCTTTCTTTTACAATTGAGCCTTAAGATGAGTTTTGTTTCATCAGATAAGAAACAAACTACTCTGCGGTATTTCCTAAGATGTACATTTACTGTAAATCATAAACTAATGAATAAGATGTTTCGTAGATAATAGTATAGATTTAAGAGAGAGAAAAAAAAATCCCTCTTCTCCACGTTAGCTAACCCGATATCTACTGGTTTTAGAAGCTTCAGATGTTATGTCCATATAATGTTATTCACATCAACGGGTTGTGGATATGTAGATTAAATCAATACAAATTTAGACTTGCTTAGCAGAACTTGCTTGTGGGGAAATTTCAGTGTTGCATCAACAGTTTCAGAACAGTAGGAAATGGAATGAGGAGCACACAACAAAAGAAAAGTGATCAATAACTCTATACTAAAATAAAATAAAATCTAACTTTATACATTATATTGAAATCACAATTAAAGGTGCTATACCCGTTTCTGCCATGTTTGAACGCTTAGCACCACCTCCCAACTCGCTCCGAGGCTTCTCAAATCCAGTAAGCGGCGCATTCTAGTTGTATTTGCGATCTGATGCTAACATTAGCGCAACTAAAGCTGTACATCAATCACTTATGAAATGGTACAAAAGCAAGCACTGCTAACAAACTATATTACTGAAAGACCACATTCTGACGTGAAACTAGCGGTAATCTGAGCATAGATAGATAGTCCGCGGCGGTCCGGCTCCCGCAGGTCTCTCCCATAGACAAGTCTCTCCAGA
>JAPMNZ010819701.1:0-12115 GCA_029875035.1 Pomatoschistus microps | reverse complement strand
CGCCTTATGTTATTATTAAATATACTTTTGCACATTTTACTCCCGTTTCGCCTCCCTATTTGTTATGGCTCCAAGCCGGCCGTAACAATCCATTGTGTGTAATCAATGCCAGTGTTATTTCCTCCTATATTAAAAACAGTACAGGATTCATATATAAAAACATATACGTTGTGACTTGAGGTTGGCCACGAGAGGATTCAGAGCCTTTAATCCATGCAGGTGTCATTGCTCTGAGCTGCTTCACTCCTCTCCGCTCTGTATGCGCGCCATCACCACTGCCTTAGGAACCGCAGCACCTGAGCTCGAGGGGGATTTTCAGATAAAATAAATAGACATAACAAAAGAGGAGGAAAAATAAACGATTTTGAGAGTAGGAAAAACAGGGATATTAGCTTCATGATTGAGCCAGAGGGACTTGGGGCAGTGATTATAGGGTGCACTATGGCAAAGTCTATGACACCGCATTTCATTCTCTTCTATTTTTTCCACCAGTTAAATTTCCTTGCCAACATACCTCCTCCGACTTTTCAATTTTCTAATTGCGTGGTTTTAATTAAAGCCACACAGCGGCGACAGCAGGCAATTAATAGGCAGAAAAGTTGTGATAGTCAAGGCTGCAGAGGTTTTTTCTCTCCCTTTTTCTTTGGAGAATGAGGTATTTCTGTCTTGCAATGTTCTATACAGACACTGTCATGCCTTAGGTTGAATCAACAAGCTGCCTCTCTGCTGCATGAATAAGTGATGTGAGATTTCCCATGCACACCTCTATATCGGGAGCCCTGGTGGAGCATGTGCATATTATTGTTTATATCAACATACATGATCTGTTTATAGGGCGTGGACTCCTGCCGTGTTCAAAAGTAGTGCATGTCAATTTTGATTAGTTTTTACTCCTTGTGTTGTGTTACTAGTCCTTTTATGTGTGTCTTGTGTGATTTGCAGCCAGCTCCCCTCCTCTCATACTCATTATCTCATTAAAATGCAAAACTTTTAATCAATGTAGTTTCTAATTACACATTTTGGATAGCTTCTCCGTGCACAGTGCCACACAATTTATTCCAAAACTGACTGTTAGATGTTGACTTTTAACATTATACAATGAAATCATCACATTTTAGTTCTTTGATGAGCGTCTAAATAAGTGGGTCAAGTGAAAGGAGACGATGTGGTGAAAATCAAATAAGATCAAAAGAGAAAATCATTTTGAAGTTGAGTTAGTTAGTGTGTGCTGTGAACATGTATTTTGGGATTTCAGTTGTTCTGTTTGTTAGCCATTTAAAGGGGACATATTCACCATCCTATTAATACAGGATTTAACCATGCTCATCTCGAGTTTTTGTCGCTTGAGTGTCACAGTGTTCTACATAAAATTATTTATAGATCTGGTCACGGTTCTATAGCTTTATTGGTTTAAGAAAATAAATAATGATAATACTCTTGGCATCATGGTACATGGTGACAGTCATGTACTGTACCCACACCAGTCTTATGTTGAAATGACATTTGCAGTGACATATAGCACAGGGGGAAAATGTTCACTATGCAAATAACTGGACAAATAGTAATGACATTTTTGCCACCTATTTTGGGATATTGGCTTAAAGGGCCAACCTGTGTTCTGCATACCACCACATCTTTAATGCAAAGTCCAACATACACTTCCAACCATTTTTATATTTCATGTAAACTGCCTTTTTTCATTTCACACTTTAAGATAATTCCATTTTGCATTATTACCTCAACCACAGGGTTAAGTGATGTCATCAGGGTTCGTGTTTTCTCTGTCTGTTTGTAACATGACTCAAAAAGTTCTGTGTGGATATTGACACCTCGAAAATGGGTCAAGGAACCAGAGTTGATTTTGGAAGTGAGCCGAATCACAGTCGGGATACACTTTTTTTGCGCTTCTTGGCTGAGGTCTGTGCTTTTCCGTGAGCTTGTGGTGTAGAGTGTTGATGTTTGTTTTCTCATACAGATGAACAGTTTTTTTCCTCTGCAACATACATTTTGCGATCGGTTGTCTTGCGTTCCGTTCCTGCACACAAACAACCTAGCGATGACCTTATCGTCCATCATCACGGAGGCGGAAACAACCTTTGTGGTCACCTGATGTCTGGTCCAGCTCATTCAGAACTGATCACTCATCTTACTCATCGAGAACCAAATGGGTCCTCATTTTAAGTTTCAGGCTAGGGAACATTCTCCGAGATGTTTTAGAATGTGCTTTAAAGTGGTTATATGTTTGAAGTGCTGCAGACCAAGGGAGTGTGTCATTTGCCAGATGCTCAGAGCTTTCAGTATAATTACAGCGACCAATTCTGGCATTAACCAATCCGTCTGCCCTCATTCATCATTTAAGAGAATCTGAAAATATTAAATTGAACACTTACTTGTGGATCAATTTCTATCCCAGTGAGAGGGATTTAGAGGAAGGAAATTGAATTTGTTCTCAAGGCCCATTAATAATCATAATAGCCAGCAATATCTACAGAGTCTGTATGACACTTTCATTAATATCTCTGGAGTGTTATTCAAAGATTTATTGAACAACACTATATCATTTTACCTTTTACCTTTGGTGGCCAGAAAGGTTCATCTCAGGTGTGTAAATGAGTAATGGGTTTTATAAGAATTCAGAATATGGAGTGGGAAGAGCTCCATTGCGACAATACATAATTTAAATACGTTTAAACATACTCCAGTACAATGCAATACTGCCTGCTTTCCACATTTGCACATTTGGATGAAGTATGGGGTTCCTTCAGGGCCATAATAGCATTCTAATTCTATTACACTGGAGAAGCCATTGGAAATTATTGCTTTGTCGATTAAAATTCAATTAAAATGTTTCCCCTTTTGAATGCGAAATTATTATCAAGCTCATCAAAATGAAATGAGATTATTTTTCAAAACAGACTGGATCAGACTGAATCATGCTCTAAGCCTAAAAGGTGCATACATGTAGAATATCGGTGTGGAACAGCCCTTTGATGATCCAGAGTAGACATCATGGGCATTTGGTCAGCACTAGATCATATATGGAGTCGGGACAGAAGCGGAGGTTAATATAACAAACTACCTATTCATGGCTAAACTTAACCAGCCATTACCATAGAATAACCCCAACCCACCCTTAACCCTGACCTTAACCATGTTACTCGGACAGCTAAAACTTAACCAGTCACCACTTAATGACTTTTTAGTCTAAAACAAATTCTGAAGTAGGATTGTTACTTCCGGTTTCCTCCCGATTCCATATATGATCTTGTGCCTACCATGGGCATTTGGGAATCGTGTGTCATAGGTGTTCCTGTTTTATTTTGTATTGATTTTGAGTTTTACTTCCTGTTGTGTTGATTGCCTGATGTGTTTCACCTGTGTCTCCCAGTTTAAGTCCCTGTGGTCTTTCCTTCTTGTTTCCCGTGTTTGTTCTGTGGTTCTTGTCTTCGTCCTCTGTTCCTTTGTTTTACTTTTAGTTGAGTTTTGTTTTTGGATTATTTTTTATTGAATTATATGAGTTTTTGCAGCATTGAATTTTGGGTCCTTTTTTTGAAATGTTTCGTGCTATGTTAGCTTACGTTACAATGACTGTAACATAAGCTAACATAGCATAGATATCAGTTACTATTCAAATTACAAAGAGAGAGTTAAACTTTCTTAAGAAAAACATTGGTTAGACCCTCCCATGTTCACCGTCACAGCTTCCTGATTGGTCCAAATTAATATAAATCCGTGAGGCTCTTTGTGATTGGTTTAACTGTTCTTCTCCAGCAAATCTGACTGGTTGTAGTTATGCTAAGGGAAGGGACTATTTGAAATATAATTATTGAAAAATACATGCAGTACATACAAAAGCACAGCATCCCATGGTCAGACATTGACAATCTATTAAAAAATGTACTGCATTTTGAGTTGCTGACAATGATGCAAGCAACAATAAACACTCAGGCAGAAGCAGTAAACATAAGAAGATATAGATTTTAATATCTTTATAAACATTTTAGTCATGTTGGTGTTTGATGACAACTTACAGAAACGATCAAAGACCAAAGAATCCAAACAATCAATGAAAAAAAAAAAAAAGAATATAATGTGTGGGATAGGGATTGTGCATTAACAAAGAATGGCTCTAAAAATATATTATGAAAAATATGCAACTAATTAACAAATCACCAAAATCAGACTCCTGGGGACAGTAGGAGAAGTTAAACCCTGTTCTCATCAATATTTTCTCATAGGTATACAGTAAATGATTTATATCCATGTCCTCTTGTCTGTGATTCTTTCTCATCCAGACATTTTTTTTCCAGAGGCACAAAAGCTGCAGCTGCACATCCCATAGTGTCACTGTCTGCATTGTACTTTGTCGCTCCCTCAATACATCCAACGCGATTGTCTTGGTCCTGGATGACAAATATCCATGGAAAATCGCATCATTTTTATAAAGAGGTTTGTACTCAGTAGTCCCAGCAGGAGTCCAGTCATTTCTGTAATCTTTTATTGATCGCACAAGTCTTTTACATTTGGGTACTTCTCAGCCGAAGCAATGCCAGAGTTTGCAGTGGTGTCGGTCCAGCACACCCTTATACCGTAGAACCATATTTGCACTCTTGGGACCACTAAGGCTCCTGTTGCACCCTGCAGCGCTGAGTAGCACCGGCTTTTAGGTCCATTTATTGTCTTAAAAATCAAAACAACGTCTGACACAAGATATAGACAGATCGACACTTTGATGTTCACAGCTTGAATTCCCAGAGACAGTTTTGTTTTTCAGAGCAAATGAAAATGTCAATGCTGTAAAGGTGGAACAATTAGCAGCTTATTACCAAGACACACTTAATGAGAAATGGAAATTAACGCAGTAATGCAAACAAATCTGAATTATATGGCAATTATAGTTGACACAAACCCCCAAAAAATGAACCCTCATTTGTATTGGACACATTCTTTTGTCAATATGTATGAAAATTGTTTTGCATTGACACTGCTGCCACATTTCCTGAAATGACTTGGCATTCATAGTTGATAGTCTCAAACAAATATGGACAAAACCTTGAGAAACAAACAAACGAACGAACACAAAGGCAACTAGCATTAAACTCTCTATTCGCCACTGTCTCAATCCCATCGCCGTAATCAGTTTAACTCAAACCACATTTTTACCAATTCTATGTTAATAAACTGGCATGACGAAGATGGACGTTGAATCATTCTGGCTTAGTGGCAGTGCAAGCTTGTTCTCAACCTTTCCCAGTCCCTTACATTGTGCTGTGAATCTTCTTTTTGTTCCTCTTCCCCCCTGCCGAACATTTACACACATAACCACACACAGACAGAAGTTACACAAGCCTGCACGCAGGAGCCGGAGCGCAGTGTCTGGCGCTGTGTGTGATTTCCAAGTTCCAAACCCTTTGAAGGTCAGCGAACAAAGTCGGTGCTTGTTGTTACCAAAGCAACTGAAAGGGCGTAGACGTATAGTATTGACTGGGATAAGGTCGCCCTATTGTTGGCTTGCAGGACCCCGCTAGGAGGCCGCACAGTGGTCCGAGGTGTACACTTTTGCTTCCGCCGCGTAACCGTGCCGTCGGGAAGCGTGTGATCGTGTTTTCCTCCCTCTGTCAAATCTGACGAGTCATCTTTGTCGGCCATGACCTCCTTGGAGTGGTGCACCTCATTGTCTCCCTTCCCCTTGCCCGCCCGAACCCGCGGCTTTGTGCAGTTACGCGTACGGCCATGTCGAGATGAGTGGGCGTTGTTCCCGGTGTTGCCCACCACGCCGCGATTCATGGAGGGATGGACCGTTCCAGAAATGTTATTAGTCTGAGCTCTGGACTCAGATGGGGAACAGTTTGGAAAATCCTCTTTGCGGAGTTCTTTTAAATCTTTCCCGATCATGTTTGACGGCGCCTGGCAACCGACTGTGGATGTTGAGCCACGAAACCGCTTCAGCCATTCCCACAATGACAAAGCCTTGCAGTCACACGACCACGGGTTGTCGTTGAGCCGGAGGTATTCCAGGCCTGGAAGCATGTCCAAGCACTGCCCAGACAACTGAACCAGAGAGTTGTTGAACAGGTAGAGAGTGGTGAGGCGTTTCAAGTCGTGAAAGGCCAAGCGGTCGACCCATTCAATCTGGTTTTGATGCAGGAGCAGCCGGTCCAGAGCGCGCAGGCCCCTGAAGGTGTTCTGGTTAAGGCTCCACAGATGATTCCCGTGGAGGAACAGATGGCTCAGATTGTGGAGATCCGTGAACGTATCTTCAGGGAGGAACTTTAAGTGGTTATCCTAAAGTGGGAGACAAAACACATAGAATAGGTGGTTAGGGAAGTCGTGTGTGGGCTGTGGTTCATGAATATTGTGAATAAAATGTGATGCATCTAGAAATACTTTGCAATCAATGCAAAACAAGGTCCAAATGTTAAGCAGGACCAACTCACTCAAAAGATAGTGTTTTCCAATGTTTTTGTTTTTGTCTTTCTTTGCAGAATTTGGTAGTCAGAAACAAGGAAGTAGCAAAATCGTGTTTCAGATAACATTATCAGGTTGCTTTTGAAATGGGAAGATTTTGGGGATATCTGCATTATTAGATGGGGGCTCAATTAAGCAGTTTATTTAATACATGTGATCCAATAGGTTATTTTTCTACCGTTACTGGAAACATTAATACATGATTTGAATGTAAAGGTTTTGATTTTATACATACATCCATACATAGGAGATAGGACAAGTGTAAACACAGATTTACAAAGCTTGTAATAAATTAGATGCAATTCTGGCAGCGTAGAGTTCTGGCCAATTAAAGCAGTTGATGCAATGCGGATATTTGCAAGTGTAGAAACATGAGACAACAGTCAGACACGACAATGGGGACTGGAGTTACAATGATTTTAAATGTAATTAACCAGATTCCACAAAAGAGAAAAGCCTAATGAAAAGTTACTGAACAAATCTACTCAATCAGAGCAATGTAAGTATATGTAATCATTTACTTTCCATTTCCACCCCCATGCCCTGGTGCATTCAAGGGCAGTTAGTCATGTTCTTTCTTTAATTGTACATTCCTACTGATGCATTTACAGTAAAGTGAAAGCACATTGTTTTATTTTAGTTTCCCCAATGAGTTTAACGATTGGGGCACTGCAATAATAACATCTTCAGCAACAAGTAATCCAAGAATTTGAAACAGGTGAAAGAAGACGAATAATATTTAACAAAACTTGAGAAAATTTAGTTGTTTGCACTTAAATTGTATGTCATTTGGAACAGGCGTCGTAAGCTTCTTGTTCTGTTCTGTTTTAAGTGCACTTTTTGTATCAAGTAACCACAATTGAACTGAATTCTAGGTATCTTGTTCCAGATAATTGATCAGTCTAATTAATCTACAAAGTCATTTACAAAAATAATATAACTATAATGATTTAAGTTGTATCAAAAGGTCAAGATACAGTTTTTGGCAGTGTGGACTAAAGGATCGAGCTAAAGAGAAATCCTTTATTCATCCCTTTTTACTCATCCTAAATACAAGTATTTTTTTTTACATAAACAGGTTTGAAGTGGTTAGCCATGCTTCCAAGTGCAGTTCATCTTTTGGTTGACGTTAAGGTTTAGTGAAACATTTCTACAACAGTGTAATGTTTCTCTAGTGTTTTAAAGGCGACTCTGAAAACATAGAAAAAATATGTGTATTGTCCATCAAATTCACTTTTCTACTTTTCTATGTTGATACACAAGTTTGCAATTCAATACTTTTACATACATAAGGGAGTTATTTGATTTTGTTTTTTAATTATTACCATTTTGTGTATAATGTTTTTTTTAACTTTTACTTAACTAAAGCTCTGCGCTACTTTCTGAATACATCTGCTGCGCTCCTTGCTGTAGTAGAGGTCCAAAACACCATACCTGCAAATACAGATACTGCAGGTTTCTGAGGCCTTGGAAAACGTTACTGGGGAGCGAGCTGAGGCCGCAGCGGTACAAGTGCAGCGCGTTGAGCCGACCCAGCCCGTGGAACGTGTCCTCGGCCAGGGTGCGCAGGTGCCGGTTGTCCCCCAAATCCAGCTCCTCCAGCAGCGTGAAGCCGTGAAACGTGGAGGGCTCGATGTACGTGATGTTGTTGGAGTAAATCCAGAGGGTGACTGTGTTGGTGCTGAAGTGGCCGCGGAGTAAGCGGTGGATTTTATTATTCTGCAGAAAGATGCGCTCGCTCTCCGGTGGGATGCCTTCAGGGACCGTCAGGAAGTTATGCGCCTGGCAGGAGACGGTGCTGGGCGTGGTGTAGCAGATGCAGTGACGGGGGCAGGACCAGGAGAAGTCCAGTCCACAGAGGACCAGCAGGAACTCCAGCCCACAGCCTGTAATCAGAAAAAAAACACATGCGGGTGAGATCCATGAATGCTCGAGTTTTCATCTTTTGGAAACACAAAAAACAGCCCAAACAAAAAAACAGATGAGAGTTGAGAACATCTCTGATCACGATTTATCTGTTTTTTAAAAGCTACTTAAAAGCATAAAACACAAAAACTGAACATTTTCAATAAAGCATCCAGTGTACAGTAGATATAAAATAAATAAATGTGCACTTTATTGTAAGGCTTGCATAACCGTAAAACACAACAACAGTGGTCTCAGCAAGAGCTCTGGTGTGTACTATCTGCCCCCTGGGGTAGTCTTGCAAAGTTATTCCAATGTGGTTTTACTGCAAATGGAAAATAAACTGAATCTTGAATACTGAATCCTGGAGGCCTTTACAAGGATGTTGATTAACCAACAACAGATCAGAGAATCACAGTTGGAACTCAGGAAATACAATGATAACAAACACATACAGAAGGTGCAGATGATCTATAGGGAGAGGGACGACCACTGTCCATAAATATTAATAAATATCCATAAATATCCCTGATCATCATTGTCCTACTGTCCTGCATCGGCAAGGAACGGCTCAAGAAATACTATTGTAACATATCTCTTTCTATCCTCTTCCCTCTTATTTTTTTGAGGATAATTGTCTAGACACACTCACACACTTATGCAAACACAACACTCATAATACATCTGATTACAATTTAGAATCCTATGTCTGTTGTTGTTGAATGTCATGTTCTGTCTAGCATTTTTCTGATATGTTTGTGTTTTGCATTTGTATCATATTTACTAAAGAACAACTTACTCGATTTCATTCGTGGAGTAAAACTACAGCCTAAACCCAAACACGCACAGATCTGTGAGTACCACTTATGTTTCTCACCTTGAGGTATCTGTTTTGGACGTCCCAGAGGAAGACCCAGGACACGCTCTACAGACTACGGGGTATATTTATCAATCCAGGTGCTAAACTGTGTGCGCACATTTTGTGGTTTAGTTCTACAGGACTTTCTCCGAAGTCAAGGAGGGCTAATTACTTCTACACACACACACACACACACACTCAGCACGGCACGGTGGCTGAGTGGATAAAATCTCGCTTCTCAGCAAGAACGTCCTAGGTTTTAATCCCGGTCGGAACAGGGCCTTTATGAGTGGAGTTTGCATGCTCACCCTGTGTCTGTGTAAGTTTCCTCCGGGCGCTCCGGTTTCCCCTACCACTAAAAACATGCACAATAGTATGGTATAGTATGGTATAGTATGAATGTAATGAGTGAGTGAATGGATGGTGTTGGTTGGAGGCTTTAATGCGCCAGTGTGTTCGCCGACTTGCTTCCGTCATCACCGTGTAGAGAAAAAGTGTGTTCTGAAATCTGAACATTTGTCAAGCGTTTTGTGTGACCTTGGTCTGTAAAATGAGCGATATAAAAATAAACCTTATTTACTACTACTACTTACTCAAACCCTAGATGAAACCCTGGATGTTCCCTGGCCAGTTGAGAGACAGCTGGACAGGAAATGCTCTGTGATCTCGGAATCTTTGTTCATACTGCTGCTTCCAACAACCCGGCCTCGGACAAAGCAAATAGATGGGTGATTGAACTAGTCTCAGGTCTTCTTTGGTCACAATTACTCTTGTATTTTCCTTTCGTCTTTTCCTCTCTGCACGGTTGAGGAGGCCACAACAGTCAATATGTCGTACTGTGATATTTTCATTAGGATCAAATTATTACTTTAGACGATCAAACCAGGGGAGCACTTTGATCCAAATCCATGTTGTTTCGTCTTTAATGTAAGACGTTCGAGGTGACGTCAGTAACTTCAGTTGTATTTCATTTTCATTTGTTGTATTTGACATAGTCCGACTTCCCAACCTCCACCAGTACATTTTGTTGGAGTAGTTACCCCAATGATGTCCAAACAGGAAGCAGTTGGCGTAGTTCTAAATGGTGCTTTTATAAAATAATGTTCTCTCCTCACAATTTGTAAATAAACTAACATCCATGTCAAAGCACACTGTCTTAAATCAATAATACAAATACTTATGAATTCTGCTCAGCTCTAAGTCTCCATAAACAAACCCACTAACGAAAAGAAATCCCTTTGGTGATGAGATAAACAATCCAAACCAGGCTGATTTCAATAACAAAAACATGATCAACAATGACCTGCCTGTCAACGTAACTTTTTCCAGAACTTGTTTTCTGTCTTACAAGTTAAATTTGTCCTTGCCTCGCTCTGCATATTTTAGTGCCACTATTTGCAGTCAAAAATTCACACAAACCCCAGATCCACATGTTTATTGAATTGAGCAAACAATAACACCTGCTTCAGGAAGTCACAAGATGTTTCTCTGAGGCTGCCGATGAAATCCTTTGTGCAACATTTTATTCATGCCAGGCCTATGCAGCCATTCCACAAAAATTATCATTTCCAATATTCGGGCACCTTGGGGAGATTTTGCTATTAACAGTGCAACTCTTATTCAGCTGGCACGAGTTAGCGGCGGAGTAGAAGCAGTGATCGCCTTTTTTGCGTGCCGTTAAATGGGCCGTGGAATGCGTATTTAAACTGAGCTGGCGGAGATCGGGCGACGCAGTTCCCGAGAGTTTGCGAGAAAATGGGGACTTATAAGGATTCCTCCACAAGTCGCTCATCTCCAACATCGTGAAAGATCTATCTGACAACCTCCTAACCCACTCTGAATTTTAATTTATTATTCACAGCATAACTGAGCTGATTCATACCTCCAATCAATACGCCTCTGCTGCTTTCTGCCCACAGTAATCCCGTCGGCTTTCCGCTAGCAATTTTCGGGGTTACGAATTAAACTAGCAGGCGTTTTTTTTGGGGACAAGAGGGACTTAAGCTGCGTCTGACTCGAGTGACCTTTCGCTATGATTCTGTGTATGCGCTCAAAGTGAGGTGTGAACTGTGCGCGCCTACCAGGGCACAAATCTAATCCTGTTTGTTCGGGCTCGACACCGGGGCGACAATAGAAATGTATCCTGCTGCAGAGGAATGTGTCCAGTAAATGATGTGATTGTTCACGGTTTAGCACAGTGCGAAGGCAGCGGCGGCAGGGGGAAAGGTCGAAACTACAAAGTGACATGAAAATGCAGCTCCGAACGCTCTGAATTAGGCTTTTATTTTTAACAGCTGCGTGCGGATACGGTGTTTTTGCCGCATTACCGTCTACTTCAGGTCTGCCACAGTGTAATAGCTAAAAGCACAGAGCACGGAGCGAAGCAATTTATTTCAATCTTTATCTCTGCTGGCTTTTGTTACCTAGATGTATCGCAAATGGCAACCCCCTGACTGAACAAATAGGTTGAAGCAATTACAGTGCCTCTGGGAAATAAAGATGTTTTCTTATTTTCTTTTTTTAAAACAAAAAGACATGACAGAAGTACATGTTCAAGTTGCTATTTAAGATTAATTTGCGTTTGTAGAAACCAGAGGCAGGGCTGGTTTTATAGTTGTATCGCTGGTGTCAGTTCACATCCCGGTGACCTCCGAGAAAAGGAACAAATTGAATATTATGCTTTTATGTTTTATCTGATTTTAATCCAACACGGCCTTCTAATGCCATACCAGCAGGATATTCTATTATTCATGAGTTCTATCTCACGCTTCATAATAATTACACGTTTTAAGGTCTTAAAACTATTTTCATTATTCTTTCTTCGGTTAGAACATAAGCTGCAAAGAGATGAATAGAATAGAAATGGATACTAGGAAAGAAATG